>OZ025297.1:281749085-281978085 GCA_964019185.1 Maratus speculifer
CTTAAACATTTTCTTTCGTCAAAATTTGACGGGTTCTACCTTGTTAATTTAAATTTGAAACATTTAACATTCATGACTTATTTCTTTAAAAATAAATAAATAAATAAATATATAAATATTATAAACCATTATAATTTCAGTACTATCGATATTTGCTAGAAGTGCATTTTCAGTTATGATATGCGTTTAAAGTTTAATAAAATTTTTGTTATGTGGTATACATAAATGCTAGAGATCGCATGGTACAAATTGGATATATGGACACCTACGGATTATAATTTTTAGAATTATGATTTCAGCAGTTTTAAGGGTGCTTTAGCCTAAATTAAATTTTAGGCCTAAATAGTGGCGTGTATATAAAAGCAGTAGGCCGAATATAGGGATGTACAAAAGCAAAGTACATTTCCGTCTACTGATATAAATTGCTGAAAGTAAAATTTCAACTTTTTATGCGTTTTTTTTTTCTTGCTGAATTTTTGCATACTATACAATATATGTACCAACTTATAAATAAAATACAGGACTGTACAAAAGAATTGGAATACATATTATGTACCATCTATATTTCACTATATACGGTAATTGCTCAAATCAGTTTTTCAAATATTTTATATGTTTTCTAAAATGTTTATTTAAGTATCTTATTAACTTTATTTCTCTCAGTAACAAGTTTTGTTAAAGCGTTCGAGAATTATTGGAAAATGTGTTTTATAATCTATGATTAACGCATGACTTTTCTTTGTTTTTTAATGGATTTTTTTGGAAATTAATGGTAAGCCTATATCGTTAATAAATAAAATCGGTACTACTAGGTTATCCCGTCGACCGAAAAACCATCGCCAAAATATGAGATTAAGTGCCAATAATGGATGATCGTGAATGTCACATTCAATGACATTAAATACGATTCACATGTTTAAAATGTCATTAAGTGACTTTTATTTCGACTTTTTATTTGCATTTTTATTAATATTCAACTATTTATTTGTTTTTTCGTTATTTAATATAAAAATTTTGTCAATATGTATAATTGGCTATTAGGTTGGCGATTTGTATAATTTGGCGAAATTGGTCGACGGGATAACAGAGTAGTACCATAAAATCTTATTTTTATTGGAGCATTTTTCAGTTTATATTGTCTTACTAATTTCCTATAAGTAAAAAATAATGCACTTACATCTCCACGTCTACTGGTTTATATCATAAAAAGTCGCAAAATAAAATAAAAAATCTGATAAAATTGGACACTAATTTTTATCACAAGTTTTTATCGCAAGAAACCACTAACCTTCAACCATAAGGAAGAAACCTTTACTATTTTTTTGAAGAATGCTAATTGCAGTTTTCGTCATGGCAGCTATAGAGGGTTCTTCTTTGACAGTTTTCTTTTTATCAATTTCAAATTTCATATGATCTCCATTAAATAAACCTGTAAAGAAGTGAAAAGAAAAACTATAAAGCACATAATTCATTCCGAAACTATATAATATGCTATTAAAAATTTACTTTGCAAATACCCCTTTAAATTATTCTAAATTTACAGCATATACATTATTTCCTTATTTCTCAATAATATCTACTCTTTATTATTCTTGATATCTTAAATTTAAAGCGCATATGTTAATCGTTATTTTATTCGAATTCTTAATCTAAACTTTAGTCCCTTCATAATTTTTTATCAATGCATTTTTTTTTAAATTTCTTATTCTAAAAACCTATATCTGTTAAAAACAACAGTGCTCTTAAAAAAACAACCACTAATTTATTTTATATTTTGAGGCATTTGATATTTGTTTCTTAATACTATTTTTATTTTCATTAAATTTATTAATCGAAAATTCCCATCATGCATTGCGAGTTGCACACCTGTCTAGCGTCACTACCTTATTGCATACAAATCCTGCCATCGAAAAGGAACTTTTTACTTTTCCGATAGCACCCCCCCCCCCCCCCTCTCATTCGCCATCGGTTAAGGAGCCACACATTTTTCTGGGTGATAGCCATTTCTAAATTTCTTTGATCATCTTGAAGTTTACACTGAAATTCTGTGTTCATACGCTTTTTTGACAAAACCAGCATATATAAGTTTCGGAGGAAGATTTATTTGTTACTTCCGTGTGCTTCAAAACCTTTCATAAGGTGCCTGGAAGTCCTATATAGTTCGAAATTACTATTTAAGATCTTATCACATTATGTAACTATTCAAGTTCCACCCTGATACCTTAGCTGAATTTCTCATCAAGTGGGAATTGATTTTAAAACCATGTTTGGAGAATAAAAATATTTCAAACTTCAATTGGCTATGTTTTTTTTTTTTTTTTTTTTTTTTTTTTTTAAACCTGGAGAAATTTCCTGAACGCTCACCCCTTGTCTTGCTATACTTATGCTCTAAATCTAAATCATCGAAATAATGATGCGACTGCCAATGAGTACTTGTGATTTTTGTTAGAGCTGGCCGATCTCTGCCACGATGATCAGTAAATGAATGTAAGTTGACTGGATTTGTCTACTTTCAAAAATGGTACGACCTTTCATCACCTGAGTGAGGTAATGCATCTGGGTACAGCTTCCCTTAATTTGATAGAGATTTATACAACGCCACACGCACACACACATATATGTAATGATTCGACGAGATCGATGTTCCATAACACTGTACAAGTTCCAGTGGCACACCATCTATGAGGCAGAACAGATTACTACTACCAAGAATCAACAGTGGGACGAGCTGAGCAGTCGCACCGGCAATTTGACCAGCAGTGGATGAGTTTATTGGGCTATTTCCCCATAAGAAAGTTCAATCAAGCAGTCTTTAAATTAATTTTATTAGAACTCATAAATAAGTTAAGTTCTTTCACGCAATCACCTTGGCACTCTCATCAAATAACTTCCACTTCACCAACTCCGTGATTAAGCTACATTCCACAATATTAGAATTTTGGGGAGAGAGAAGAAACAGCATCCTAATAATTTTTGAAAGTCAATCGCATTCTCGGGAAACATGACATGGCTTCCGAGTAGTTTTTAAGAAAAAATGCATTCTAATTCACCGGAGCAATAAAACGCGCGTCTTGATAGTTTAAAGAAAAGGTGCATTCTACTCTCCTGAAAAGCCAAATGAAAAAAATCATTTTCACGACAAAACTAGCGCCCTCCTACTCCGCGTCAATCATTTTAAAAATCCAATCAGGATGGACTCGAGCCTCTAACGGACAAAATGATCAATTCTAATTGGCCGTAATAGGCGGTCTATTGGCAAGAACTATATTTTTTCCTCGGAACACTAAGCCCTTTAGCAACGCGTAGTAACACTTGTCACGCGATGTTAAAAAATAAAAAATAAAATTAAAATCGCAGGAATATGCCAGAAAGTAAAAAGCTTACGAAATACTTCCCGCCTTTTTGAGAAGCAAGAAATAATTTATTAATAACTAAAGTAAGAAAAAGAATTTTAGCTGTTACAAGTTACGAAACTAAGATTGAAATATGTTCCACAAATTTAGAATTGAAGCTAAGAGAGAATAAAAAAAAATGGCGCAAATTTTTTTTTTTTATTTTATTACAAATCCCCCCTCCCAGAAAGACGGGTGAAAAAGTAGGTCTGAGACCTGCAATTTCACAGAAAGGGAGATGATGCAGACTTAGCTCACGAAGTTGTTGATATAAGTAATAATAATTAGATACTGAATAAAAAAAAATTTAAATTAATTTCTCTTTTTCATATAGAATTCAAATTTAAAAACACCAAGGTGATGCGTGGAATAACTTCAAATTTAAATACAATAAAATAGGCTTCAATACAAATACAAGATATAATCTTGCTTAAAGTACACATCAAAAAGTAATTTGAAAATATAAGCAATTACCCATAGTAATAACATAAAAATGAAACATAAAAATGAAAAACAATAACGTTAAATTCTTTTTTAACAATGTCAAATCTAGAAATCAATTTTTAAAAGTTTATTTAAAAAATCTTCTTAAAGTCATATTTGGAATGGCATAGTTCATTACCTCATTTTAAGGATGTCTAATTCATTTAACTGTCCAAATTCATCAGCTAACATTATAATATTAGTTCAGTTTTTGTGTGAGTAAGTCCTTGAACATTCATAACAGTTCCATTTTGGAATCTTTGTGAAAATACTTTTATAATTGTATTTTCAATTAATAACACATTTTATAATATAGTAATAATAAAATTTAACAATGTAAATAATAAACAATATAATTAAGAAACATAATAAGGAAAAATATCAATAATAATAAATATCATAAGTGTAAGTAAATCTCATAATGGGTATAAGTAAATCTCTTAATAAGTAATAATAAATATCACAAAAGACATTCTTTAAATACTTAATCTCGTTTATCTCATCTCATATTTTTGGGATGAAATATAGAGAGAAGTGGAATAAAATAAAAAATGCAATCAACTATGAAATCATTTACTTAATCTGGTAATCCGAGTACAGGATTAAGTAGGAATATGTACAAAAAAAAAAAAAAATTAAAATATAATATTATAAATTAAAATAAAATAAAGATAAATAAAAATTTTATTCATGTTTGAGAATGCACGTGACCTTTAAACTACTAAGATTCTTAAAAAGAAATATTAATAAATGATAAAAATAAAAAACAAGATCTATTCATGTCAAATAATTACGCAATAAATATTCTCTCGGTGTGATAAAACATTGCAAGATGCAAGTAGGAAAGAGAAAAAGAAACAAAATTATATTATAATTGACATGTAATTGGACTGGAATGCAGAAGCAAAGAAAGAGAGAAAGAAAAAAAAATATATTAAAATAAAGTGATAAAAATTTTGTTACTTGGCAAATAATTAATTTAATAATTGATAGATTAAATTTAATATTACAAATAGGTTCAGTTGAAAGAAAAAAAAAATATTCTAAGTAGAGTAATTCAGTACAGAATAAGAAATTTCCACTTTGTTCGTCTACGCCGGCATAAATAAACAAATATAAAAATTTCCAGACAAGTGACACTCTCGCTGCAGTCAAGAGATATCATTGCCATTCTGTGAGAATTACAGGATATTATCTGAATTAAAATATGAAAAGAAATTTACTGTTTAAGAGAAAAAATTATAAAATGATAAACTAGAGATATAGTTTAAGCTACAGTTTTTACCTGAGTTTGTTGTTGTTGATTAGGGGGTTGTTGCTCATGACTTAATTTAAATTTATCAGGGGAATAATAAGGCCTTAATTTAGATACATGTACTATTTCTGAACTTTTGAACTGGTTTTGCCTATCAATTTCAAAATTTACTTCGGATAATTTGTTAAGAATTTTATAAGGGCCACTAAATACTTGTGACAACTTTCTAGTATTAGGGTACTGAAATTCTTCATAGATAACTAGATCTCCTATTTTAAATTTTGGTTCGATATAATCTTTATCATAATATCTTTTATTTTTTAAATGAAATTCATCAGTTCTTGTTTTAGCAATTTTAAGTGCTTCATGAACAGGGGGATAATAATTTTGTTGTAAGGGGGAGTCATAGGGTAATTGGCCAAAAAGCAAGTACGCAGGTGGAAATTTGGTAATAGAATGGGGTGTATTATTATATTCATTAATTACCTCAGTTAAAAGCTTAGTCCAGGGAATTTTAGAGGTAGTGGAGTTTACATTTTAATCTAGTTACTATTGTCTGATTTACTCTTTCACATTTCCCATTCGTTTGTGGATGATGGGCAGTGGTCAAACGTTGTTTAATATTATGATTTCGCAGGAATTTTTTGAATCTTGAAGAAGTAAAAGCAGCATTCCTGTCACTAAGTATTTTTTGAGGGGACTGTACACTTGAAATCTTACTAAAACAGAATAATTGTTGAGGGATTTTGATATTGAAAATTTGTTTCAGACAATTTGTATAAGTTTCTGTAGTGACACTTTTGGAAGGAAATGCCCAAACATATCTTGTGGCATGGTCTATTATAATATGGAGATATTTTTTTGTAGAATTATAATAATTGAACCCTCCTACAGTATCAACAGACAGACAGTCAAAAGGTTGATCTGTAGTGGGCATAGCTTGTAATAAGCCAAATTTTTTCTGTCTAGGTTTTTTATTTTTCTGGCAAATATCACAGTATTTAACAAAGTTAGTAATGTCTTGGGTCATATCTGGCCAATAATAGTTAGGAGAAATTAAATTTTGCATTTTTTGAACACCAGGGTGACCAAACTGTTCATGAGCAACATTAAGCAATTTTTTTCTTAGAGACATGGGAACTACCACTTTACGAAAACCTTTTCTTTTAACTATAATCAGTCCATTGTCATTAATATAATTTGATCCACACACATTTTCTTTTTCTTGCATCTCAATAATCTCTTTAACGTCAAGAAGAAAAGTAAGGGGCTTACAAAAATGAGAAATAGGGTTTCGGGACAACATGTCGGCTTCGACATTTGTAGATCCCTTTAAGTACTCTATTTTGTAATCGAACATACTTAACTTCAATGACCACCTAAATAATCGACCTCTTAAATGTTTGACATTTTTTAACCAAACAAGAGATGCATGATCAGTATGGATGGTAAATTGCACACCGTGAAAGTAATGATAAAATTTATCTAAAGTATCAATGATAGCAAGACACTCTAGTTCGGTAATGAAATAATTTTTCTCATAACTTCTCAATCCTCTAGAAAAATAAGTAATTGGATGTAAAAAGTTATTATGGTCGGGTTGTTTAAGAACTGCACCTACCGCTACCTGAGAAGCGTCAACAAACATGTGTAGGGGTAATTTTGGGTCATAAATCTTTAAAATTGGTTTAGCAATGAGGGCATCTTTTAATTTTTGAAAAGAGTTTTGACATTCAGTATTCCATTCCCAAATAGTATCTTTCTTAAGTAATTTATTTAGGGGGTGTCTAATTTCAGCATATTTGTCAATAAATTTATGATACACATTTATAGAACCAAGAAATCTTTGTAATTCTTTAGTGTTAGTAGGAGGTTTTAATTTTTTAATCGTTTCTATATTAGTATTAGCTGGAGTTAAAGTTCCATTTTGGATTTCATACCCTAGAAAATTGATTTGTTTTTGAGCAAAAGTACATTTAGATAATTTTAATTTAATATTTTCTATTCGGCATAAATCAAAAATTTGGATGAGATGCTGTATATGTTCATCTATTGATTTAGAAAAAATAATTATATCATCAAAATAATAACAAGCAAAGTCTATTTTATATTTTGTAAGAATTCTTCTGATTGTCCTGTTGAAAATTGGGGGGCCTACCTTTACACCAAAGGGGAGAACATTCCATTCCCAGAGCCCACAATTAGTAGTAAAGGCTAACTTTTCGGAATCGGCTGGGTGAATAGGTATGTGCCAATAGCCTGAGGCTAAATCTAGTGTAGAGAAATATTGGGCACCACTTAATTTGTCTAAAATTTCATCTATTCGGGGTAAAGGTTCAGCGTCATTTTTCATGATAGAATTTAATTTTCGGTAGTCAACACACATTCGGGTTTTTTTACCTTCATCTCGTTTATTTACTAACGTAACTGGAGAAGAGTACGGGCTATAACTTTCTTTAATTAACCCAGCAGCTAATAATGATTGGATTTGCTGAGATATTTCTTTTTCATCAGCAGTGGATGTACGATAAGGCCTCAAAGATATTGGTAGGTCAGATTTAAGATAAATACGCTGAGGTTCAATATTAATTCTCCCTACATCATATTTATTTTTTGCAAAAATATCTAAATAATCCCTTAAAAGTTCCCTTACATTTTTATTTTGAATAGCATTCAGATCCCCCAATAGATTATAATCATCATTATTAGTTCGCGACAAGGATTGAGGAGTTATGGTATTTCCATAATCGGGTTGCACAGTAGTATCATTTTTTATAATATCAAAATGAAGCAATTCTAAGTTATCACTGGATATGTTGACATATGGGTTTAACGAAATATTGTCTTGTAACACCTGGCTTTTTGCACAATCAATTTTTTAATTTAAATTTGGCACAATCAGGTAAACCTAAAATAGCATAGTCCAAATCAAGTTGACTTACTAAAAAATTAACATATCTCTTTATATTACCAAATTTAATACATAATCGACAAGATTTATTAATTGTAAGAGTTCCTTGTGCCTGTCTGATAGTAATAGGGGTAACATTATGTAAATTACCATTTAAATATCGAACAAATTTGAGGGGTAAAATTGAGACAGTTGATCCACTATCCACCACACAATACACTTTGTTATTGCCCACATATCCAGGGATAAATAATTGTCAGACATTATTAGTAGGGGGTGGTTGAATATGAGCAGGAGTTTGAGCTTGACAGGAATTTGTGTTAAATATACAACTCCTTTCCCAATGATATGCATTTTCTATGCCTCTGTTTAAACATATTCTGCACGGACGACTTGGGTAGTTATTCTGGTAATGAGTCGTAGGCATTCTAGGAGTGAAAAACCTAGGATTAAAATTTTGGGATGGATTGTTTGGAGTAGGTCGAGTCCAATGTCTGGGCTGAGGATTGGGATTGTGCATTGGTCTAGTTTGTTGAAAATTTCTATTGCCGTTATTAGAGGTATGATTTGGAATCGCTGCTAATTGTTTAGCAATGCGAAACCATTCACGAGTATTGGAAGGAGGGTTAACCATCAAACAATTTTGATACTCCGGCTGAAGGCCATCAATTAATCCCTGTATAATTAAATTTTCCTCAAGCTGTAGTTGCCTTCCAATCTCAACTTTCTTTCTAAAATAAGAATCCAAATCACTTAGATCATTTAACTTTAAGGAAGTAAATTCAGAAAATTTTGGAACTCTAACTTGAATGAATTTTTCACTTAAAATCTCGACAATTTCTTCATAAGTAGCACAATCCAAACAATCATTTATATAAGTTTTTAGCGCTTCCCCCTTTAAATATTTTGAAATATTTTGGTGTTTCCACTCATTATCTTTTTTTTCTACAGAACATTCTCGATCAAAATGTTTAAACCATTTAAAAATATCCATGCCCAACCCAAATTCAAAAGGGACAATATCAAGTTTATTTTCTGACATTTTTTCTTTTTTTACTAATCCTGACCTTAATAACATGAAAGAGGATAATTCATATGGAAAATATTTAAATGCTATACTTCAAATACTTCAATAAATAACAATAAAAATAATAAATAATAAATAAATCAATTCTGCTTGAATTCATGTGGAATAAATAAATAATAAATAAATAAGTAATAAAATAATAAAATAATAAATATCGGTTTTCCATACATGGGAAATAACAAATAATTTTAAGAACAAAAATACTTTTCTTTACGTATTGAAAATAATTTTAGCAACAGAGAATTTTTTTTTTAACAACAAATTAATCCATCTTTCGATTTAAAAAAAAAAAAAAATAAATAAATAACACCTTTAAAACTAAATAAAATTTCTATGAGCAGAAAATTTTAACTAATTATAAATTAAGAACAAATTTATTTTTTAATATTTGTAATAAAAGAGAGAGAAAAAAAAATCAAGAATTTAAACAAAAAAATTATCATTAAATTTCTTAATCAATAAAACAATAAAATAATAAATAATAACTTACAGACATGTTCGATGTGGCCTTGTTCAAATACCTAATTTTTTATTAAACTAAACAAAAATAAAGAACTTCGTAGATACGACTCACAGGTGTAAATTTCAATTATCTTGTATTACTGATGGAATCTACCGTAGTTTCGCAACCATACAGCAGGTGTTCATTTATTATGAAATGAAAATTTATCAAAATATTTATGCACTTTTACCTAGAAAATACAGTAAATAAATAAATAAAAGAAAATGATGTTGAATTGATTTCATGCAGGTGATCTTTTGTAATTTTTATTTTGCATATCTCACAGTTTGGTTGCATATCTCTCAGTTGAAAAGTTTCTCACTAGAATGCGAGGTATATTTCACATTTAAAATATTTGTAGATGTAGATACCACACATAATTACAAACAAAACTTTATAAGACGATCTTTTTTCAGCTGAAAGGTTTATCATTTATGCACATGAAGATGTTTTTCCATGCAGGCCATCTCGTCGTAACATGGGTGGAAGTAGACGCAGATGAGGTTAAAGATGCGTGCAGCTAACATCTCAAAAACTCTGACTGTTAGTAACACACATTGAGTCTTATTGCAGGAAACAAAATTACAATATTAGTATTAACACACAGCAGCTGATCCCATCCATCTTCAGTCTTGGACATACCATTTAGATGGAAGATATCATAGTTATTTTTTTTTCTGTATTAAATGTTAAGATGAAAACAATACCAGGAAAAATGTAGGAACAACTGTAAGTGTATGAAGAGCATGCAGCTTATTCTCAAAAGTTTTACGCCGGTTCATTTTTCATCCTGCCGGCTAATATGTAATATAACGACGACGATGTTCTATAATAGTGTATAATCACTAATAGAATACCATGTTGGTTGTAGAATACTACTATTCACTAAGATTCAATAGTGGGATGAGCAGTCGTTCTGGTAAGTGGATAAGCCATGGATTTGTTCTCGAAGGAGTTTCTCCAATAACAATGCAAGAAAATCAGTGTTTTAGTTCTTTATTATTTAGAGCACGAACTTAAGTTACTCCTCAGATCACCGTTCCACACATCTATCACTACGGCCTTCGCTCACTAAGCTGCAACATTCCGGCGTTCTACAATCTCGGAAAAAATGACATTTCTAATTCAGCGGAGCAATAAAACGCGCGTCTTGATAGTTTAAAGAAAAGGTGCATTCTACTCTCCTGAAAAGCCAAATGAAAAAAATCATTTTCACGACAAAACTAGCGCCCTCCTACTCCGCGTCAATCATTTTAAAAATCCAATCAGGATGGACTCGAGCCTCTAACGGACAAAATGATCAATTCTAATTGGCCGTAATAGGCGGTCTATTGGCAAGAACTATATTTTTTCCTCGGAACACTAAGCCCTTTAGCAACGCGTAGTAACACTTGTCACGCGATGTTAAAAAATAAAAAATAAAATTAAAATCGCAGGAATATGCCAGAAAGTAAAAAGCTTACGAAATACTTCCCGCCTTTTTGAGAAGCAAGAAATAATTTATTAATAACTAAAGTAAGAAAAAGAATTTTAGCTGTTACAAGTTACGAAACTAAGATTGAAATATGTTCCACAAATTTAGAATTGAAGCTAAGAGAGAATAAAAAAAAATGGCGCAAATTTTTTATTTTATTTTATTACATATATATATACATAAAATTAGGGGATTTAACCTAGATTTCTCATTTTCGGGTTACAGAATGCAAGTGAAAACAACACTTTGAAATTTAAAACTATTATAGATTTATTTTATATTTAATACATATTTTTAGATTGTCCACTAACAAACACAAAAACGACACCACACGAGACAGAGTCACGACAACAAAAACGATTTTTACGATAAAAAATATCAATAATGTATTCCAATAGAAAGTTCTGAAATTCATTAAAAGCGATACTTTTGCATCATCCTATGAATTGATGTAACAAGGCATAATTACCATTCTTTCAACTTTTTAAATATCAGTAAATTCCTTTAAAAATGTCCGTTTATTTAATTGCCGAAACTGTGCGACTGCATAAAACAAGTATTTCTGCATAAAAATATTGGTAAAATATCGAAGACTGGAACATAAAACACATTGTTATATGAAAGATTAACAACCATTATATTAACGAACTTTATTAATATTGAGTTCTAATGATCTGAACATATTCTTATTAGAAACATTCAGAAACATATTAACTAATTTTATGAATACTAAACAATAATAATCTCGAAACGACAGCGGTCATCCGATGTAACGCTCCGACTCAACTCAATCCGCTTGGTATGGTACTAATAAAGACGACTTTAAAAATCTCCCCGTATAGACAGCTTGCATAATGTTCATAAGAATCTGGCATCGCTCCATCTGACGTCCAAATTTAAGGCAAAATATGGTGTTCTTCCGTTTGTAAACAATGTGTTCTGACGTTCTGTATGGGATCCAGATGCAATACCACATTTATTTGAGTATCAGTCGTTGCTAATAGCAATGTAGCCAGTGCTTAAAAAAAAAAAAAAATGACGCCGGACGGGCGTGCTTTTTACGCGAAACTGATGGTCTCCCAACCAACCGTAACCCGCCATATACTATTACTATTTGAGCTATACTATTTTAGAGTGCAATAGATACGATGGACGCTGCAATGAAAAGAAGTAAATAAAATTAGTTTTTTAAAAACTATTCTTACTTATATATACATATCTTTAAAATTTCGTTTATATAAATTCAATCGTTGGATTCCCGCCCACCTTTTGAATACACCACTAATGTATTTGCATAGTCGAGAATTTAACCAAACAAAAAAATTGCAATAGTTCGCAGCAAAGAGAATGATTTAAAAAAAATAATAAGTGAAAAAAAATGTTTACGCTTTTGACAAGTGTATAATCACAAGTTTGGTAATTTACGTATACTGTTTTATGAAGGCATTTAATGTGTAGTCGTGGCCGAGTGGTTAAGGCGATGGACTAGAAATCCATTGGGATCTTCCCGCGTAGGTTCGAATCCTACCGACTACGAGTGAAATTGTTTTGCACATTTTTAAAATTGCCAATACAATTTCCACATTTTTATACTTTCATTCAGTTTTTGATAATATAATTGTTCAAATATTAAAATTGTCAAGACAACTTCAATATTTTAACACTTTCCAGCATATTTGAAAAATATTTATTGATTTGTCTGTTCATCTGTCAAAACATACTGCCGAAGACTAACATAAAGACATCGTTATCAGGGCCTAATTACTGCACAGGTCAAATAGGCCGTCTGGCCTTGGGCTCATTGCTGCTGGGTGCCCCAACTGAATAAATAGATTTAGAAGAAATCTTAAAATTGCAGTTTCAGCAATTATTTTCTCAAAAACCAAAATATGTTTTTGGTTAACTTAGCAACTGTATCATAATATCTAATAATATCCCCACTATACTTGCCTCCTACCCCCCTTCAAAAAAAAAAGGAACTACTTCGCTATGAGAGGGCCTCGCAGATCCTTAATCGGGCTCCGATCGTTATGTGAAAGATTAACAAACATTATTTTAACAAAACTTTGAAATATTGGGCTCTAATGATCTCGAAGTGGCAACGGCCATCTTAACATATTCTTATTAGATACATTCACAAACATTATATTAACAAAATTTAAGAATATTGAGCAATAATGATCTCGAAACGGCAGCGGTCATCCGATGAATTAAACACTCCGGCTCAACACAGGTATGAAACTAATATTAAGACGACTTTTAATTTTTCCCGGTATACTGGTCCTGGCCAGAAGTTAAACAAGTAAGAAAAATCAAGCGTTAAGCATAGATTTTGAAACACTTTCCAATACTTCTTGAAATCTTTAACAAAACTTCGTTCAGAAAAAATTACTGTCTATAGCCAAATATGTATGCAATACTTTTGAACAGCTCTGTACTTGATCTGTCGGTTGATATGTATACCATATAATGGAGAAATTTAATTTAGCAAGAAAATGCCTAACAGCTTCTAATTTCTCTTTCAGCAATTTATACTAATAGATGGAAACATACTTGAATACTTTTGTTCAGCCCTGTAGTTTACCTAGTACCTTTATAATTTATAAAATTCATTTTAAATTAAAACACTATTTAAACAACTGAAATCACATTCTCAGAAATTATCGTTCATAAGCGTCCATTTATCCAATTCTTTCTGTGACCTTGTATATCATTTATATACAAACATTTCTTAGTAAACTGAAAGCAATTCAGCGCAAAAATGTACAACTTATTTTAAAACTACCTTTAAATAATTTACGCTCATATTGAGTAAAGTTTGCGAGCTGTTTTGTGTCGTTATGTATATCAACTATAGCATTTATACACACCATATAATATACATAGATTTAGTGAAACATAAAAGAGCATATTATAGTTAAAATGCATTTCATCCGTCCATCAGCCATCATCGGATACATATACAGTGCTTCGGAAAGAATATACTATTTGAAATATGTTGTGTGTAGCTGTAAATGCTATGCACTTCGTATTATGCGTGACTATATCGTATAACTTATATTGAGCCTCGGCGACATATATCAGTTTTATTATGTATGAAATAGTTAAAATAATTAAAATGTGTCGCACGCTATATCCGCCTTTACCATTATGCAATGGAATTCTTTTATTCGGCCCTGCAAATGAATAGTAGCTATTTTTTGCACCACATACTTTAGTGCACTTCATAAAAGCATATAAATTTTAATATGTTTGACAGGGTGTAACATCTTTAAATTTCATTTGAAACGATTTTTTCTCATAGGCCGTAATTTAATGGTAAACTATTGACTGTCACTGTCCTGTAAATAAACTAATCTTGATAGAAACTTCATTTGAAATATAGTTCGTGTTAGGGTAAACGTCAATAACGTCCAAAAATTTCAGGCCAATCCTAATATATTTACGGGAATTAGAGTGCGGCCCGATGGACAGACAAACCGAAGTCAAACACTTTTCAACTTTGTTGGAAAGTTAAAAAAGAAAAGGATGTCGAATGTGCATGCGGGCATGGGCATTCATTCGCTTTTATACGAAGCAGTGATAGCCTCCCAACCAACCCACCCATGCTTAACCCGACATATACTATTTGAGCTATGCTATTTGATACAGCAATAGATATGATGGATACAGCAATAAATATGATGGATATAGCTATAATGATCTCGAAGTCGAGGCGGGCGTTCGAAATATAAAATGCTGCAACCCTGCCCTCCTGGATTATCGATGCATTAAATTTGTGAAATTTAACTTTCAGATTTTTTAGAAAATACCCTCCGACATGCGCGCTTTTCGCATTAGAAATACTCAATAAACAATCTAAATAATGATTGATTTTCTTCATGTTGCCATATTTTAAACATGAAAAACCACAAATTATTTTTTTAAAAATAAGTTTACTATTTTGTGCGACTTTTTCTGGAAATGGAAGCAGGCGCGGATCCACGGAGGGGGGGGGGCTATCGCCCCCCCAAACCAGTGTTGAAGTCAGACTTTTTTCCGGAAGGGATTTCTGCCACTCCGTCGGAGACATCTATTGTTCCGTAAAAAACGCGAATTTCATTAAAATGTCGCTAAACAGCGCTGATTTTGTCAAAATGTCGCGGAAAAAGAGCGAATTTCGACAAAAGATTGCGGAAAAAGCACGAATTTTGTCAAAGGTCGCGCAAAAAAAAAAATTTTTGATAAAGGATCGCTAAAAAACGCGAATTTTGACACAAGATCTCTGAAAGCGCGAGATTTGTCAAAGTGTCGCGGAAAAAGCTCGAATTTCGTCAAGATGTCGAGGAAAAAGCACGAATTTTGTCAAATGTTTACAAAAAAAAAACACGTTAATATTGTCAAAGTATCGCGGAAAAAGAGCAAATTTCGTCAAAAGGTCGTGGAAAAGCGCTAATTTTGTCAAAGGGTTGGAAAAAGGGAAAGCAAAGTATTGCGGAAAAAGTACTAATTTTGACATAGGATCGCTGAAAAAGCGCGAACTTCGACATAGGATTGCTGAAAAAGAGCTAATTTTGTCAAAGTATCGCGAAAAAGCGCGAATTTTGTCAAATTATTACGGAAAAAGCGTGAATTTCATCATAGGGTAGCGGAAAAAATGCGAATTTCGACAGAGGTTCGCCAAAAAACGCAAATTTTGACATGGGATCGCTGAAAAAGCACTAATTTTGTCAAAGTATCGTGAAAAAGCACTAATTTTGTCAAAGTATCGTGAAAAAGCGCGAATTTCGTCAAAGGATCGCGGAAAAAACGCGAATTTTTACAGAGGATCGCGTATAAAACGCGAACTTCGACATTGGATCGGTGAAAAGCGCGTATTTCGACATAGGATTGACGGAAAAGCGCGAGTTTTGTCAGTGTCGCGGAAAAAACTTTAATTTCGACAAAAAGTCGCGGAAAAATGAGCTACTTTTCTCAAAGGGTTGCAAAAAATTGCTAATTTTGTCAAAGTATCGCAGAAAAGAGCCAATTTCGTCAAAGGATCGAGGAAAAAACCCAAATTTTGACAGAATATCGTGAGAAAAAACGCAAAATTCGTCAAAAATGCAAAAAAATGCGAATTCCGTCAAAGTGTAGGGAAAAGAGCGCGAATTTAGTCAAAAGATAGCGGAAAAAAGCGTATTTCGTCAGAAGATCGCGGAAAAGCATTTCATTTGATCATTCATTTAATAATAACTGTACAAGGAATGATTTCATGTACAGAAATTACGACTATGTTGATTCTATGTTTCTTAGTATCGCCCCCCCCCAAAACGATCCTCTGGATCTGCCCGTGAATGGAAGTCAAACAGATGGGGGAACTCTTCATAACCGGGGCTTACGCCAAATTAACGTTTAGTGACGAAATTTTTTTTGAAAAAACATTAACTGCAGTCCTGTAATTTCATAATAAACTTCGAATATGATAAAATTCTAAAATTTGCATTAGTTTGCAATAAAGAGAAGAGTAAAAAAGTCAGAGTATAATAATAAAAAAATTAGTGTGTACCCTTTTGACCGGTGAATAACAAGAACCTTGGTAGTTTATTCAGCTGTATGAAGATAACGTGTAGTCGTGGCCGAGTGGTTAAGGCGATGGACTAGAAATCCATTGGGATCTTCCCGCGTAGGGTCGAATCCTACCGACTACGAGTGGAATTTTTTGGCAAATTTATTTGCTTTTGTTCGAATTTTAAAAATGCCAATACAACTTCTATATTTTTATACTTTCATTCACTTTTCGATAATATAACTGTTCAAATATTAAAATTGCCAACACAATTTCAATATTTTTAACTCTTTCCTGCATATTTGAAAAATGTTTATTGATTTGTCTGTTCATCTGTCAAAACATACTACCAAAGACTATAACATAAAGTTATTGTTTTATGAAAGACTAACAAACATTGTTTTGACAAACCTTTATAAATATTGAGCTCTAATGATCTCGAAGTGGTAACGGTCATCTGAACATATTCTTATCAGAAACAATCACAAACATTATATTAACAAATTTCAAGAATATTGAGCGATAATGATCTCAAAACAACATCGGTCATCCGATGAATTAAATGCTCCGGCCGAAAGCAGTCCGCTTTGTACGATTCTAATATTAAGACGATTTCTAATTTTTACCGGTATAAGGAAAGGGCATGTTTACAAACAAATACTTCTGTCAACCAATCTACCACTACATAGTGTTTGTTTGTAAACTTGCCCTGGTCCTGGCCAGTGCTTAAAAAGAGAAAAAGATGTTCGGGCATGCGGTCCGCCTTTTACGCGAAGTAGTTTTAGTCTCCCAGACTACTAGGGTTGCAAAATTTCTCTCGGTTAAAAAAAAAAAAAAAAAAAAAAAAAAATCGATAGAGGTCTTTTAGAAGGGCGACCCCATTTAGAATGCAATGAACTAACTTCATTTTTCTTGTGTTTATCAATATAATAGCAAACAGAACGGCGTGAAATACCCAATTGATTAGCAATTTCTTTCTGAGACATTGGAATTGCGGAATAATAAAGAGATACAATTTACGAGCTACTTCTTCACTGACTAGATTAATCAAAAACTGATTTTTTCTTTAGTTTAAACGCTTTTTTATAGATTCTGAGAAAAAGGAAATGCATTTTAACAATAAAATTGTATGAATGTCTCGTTTTAACGGCCAGATTACAAAACTAGTCGTTGGGGGCCACCGTAATACTTACCCATCATGGATATGCATCATATAATATGTGAAAATAAAAAATGTGAAAACTATTTATAAAATGCATTGTAATTCCAAAACAAAATTTAAACGTATTTAAATATTCTTAATATACATAGTAATGCTCCATTAATGAATTGCTGATGAACCCATTTCGACAAATTATGTAAAATACCAAACTACACAAGTAGTACCGGATTACGTAAAAGAAACATCCTTATAACTCCAAAAACAATAATCATATTAACTAACAGTTTACGGCGTCAGATTAAGCGTCTCATTTCCAAACAAAACATATCTTTGAATTGAAATTTGAAGAAAATACAGGGTCACGAAAAATCGAAGAATGTGGAAAACAGGATTACGAATATCTCGGCAACTATTAATCCGACCGACTTCGTTCTTGATGCAAAATTTGTGTTATTTTATTACCTTTTACATCCTTTCTTTAAAATTAAAAAAAATCGAAAATTTTTATATACATTTCATCAGAACGAATTTTTCGAGAGCCCGAAAAAAATAGTTCCGGATAAACGAGGTTACTGATATTAAATAGGCTTCGTCCTATTCTTGCTTACTAAGTATATACAACATTTTAAGTCTCTATCTCCATTTGTTCGTGAGATAGAACGTTTACAGATAGACGGACGGCAATTTTTTTTTCTAAAAATTTGTTTTTCGGAATCTCCAGTATCTGAAACGTGTAAATCCGTCAATTTTTTTTTCGATTTTCAAAACGATTGCAAGACTTACCCTATACTACGTATGATAGGTAAGTAAAAGTGGGCCACAATTTTTGACACGACACTTTTTAGCTTGTTTGAAAGAAATAACATCAGAGGCTAAAAAAAATTGGAAGAGTTTGATTCACAATAACTTGTTTTGATTTTATCGCGCTATCGTCCTTTTTTATGCCATACTAAACCATGCTGAATGTGCCAAGTTCTTTCGGTAAAAAATTTGTTTAAAATTAGTTAATCGATTTAATAAACACACAGACAGACGGACACACATACACAAAGACAGATGGACGGCAAGTTTTTTTTTCTAAAAATATGTTTTTCGGAATCTCCAATGTCTGAAACGTGTAAATCCGTCATTTTTACTTTCTTCTATCTTTAATAGAAGAAAGTATTGTAATCGAAATTTTTTTCGACTTCCGGTTTTTGACGGATTTACACGTTTTAGGGGTCAAAGATTCCTAAAAACATGTTTTTACAGAATGTCTGTCTGTCCGTGTGTCTGTGTGTCTGTATGTCTGTGTGTCGCCATTCTATCATCAAAAAGGTATGAAGTTATGCATAGGATTCAACCAAATTTTTTGTGAATCTTTTTGGCTGTGGCAAGCAGGTCCTCCTTCAGTTTTGAAATATTCCGCCGGAAGGGGGCGCTGCAATCACGATTTTTGTGCCATTTTCAATATTGTACCGGCCAAAAGTATATGAAGTTATGCATCGAATGGAACCAAATTTTTTGTGTATGTGTATGACTATGGCTAGTTGGTCCTCCCTGAATTTGAAAAATATCCGCCGGAAGGGGGCGCTGCAATCGCGGTTTTTGTGCTATTTTCAATATTGAACCGACCAAAAGTATATGAAGTTATGCATCGAATTGAACCAAATTTTTTGTGTATGTATATGACTATGGCTAGTTGGTCCTCCCTGAATTAAAAAAAATCCGCCGGAAGGGGGCGCTGCAATCGCGATTTTTGTGCCATTTTCAATATTGTACCGACCAAAAGATTATGAAGTTATAAATCCAATTGAACCAATTTTTTTGTGTATGTGTATGACTATGGCTAGTTAGTCCTCCCTGAATTTGAAACAAATCCGTCAGAAGTGGGCGCTGCAATCGCGATTTTTGTGCCATTTTCAATATTGTACCGACCAAAAGTACATGAAGTTATGCATCGAATTGAACGAAATTTTTTGTGTAAGTGTATGGCTATGGCTTGTTGGATCGCCTTGAATCTGAAAAAAATCCGCCGGAAGGGGGCGCTGCAATACCAAATTTTATGCCATTTTCAACATTGCACCACATAAAAGTGTATGAAATTAGTTCTTGAACTGAACTAAACATTTTGTACATGATTATTTTTTGGTAAGGCAAGTAGGTCCTCCCTGAATTTGAAAAAAAAATCTGATTATCATTCTATTGTCCATCGGCTCGTGCAGAGACGGAAATTCGTTTTTAGTCCGATTAATTGATTGAAGCAGAAATTTAAGATGAAAATCAAAGTTGGTAAGGTATTGAATTAAAATTATTAAAGCATTAAAATGAGTAACTATTTTTTTTTTAATATTAAAATGTATGTATGAGATAGAAGAAAGTTTTGAGATTGGCACATCCAACTAGTTTTTTTTTTTTTTTCCGATTTTTAAAACGATTGCAAAACTTAACCTCTACTATGTATGATGGGTAAGTAATAAATGATATTCGTATAATTAGGAAATTTTTCTGTGACATATATGATGTATTTCATATAAAATAATGTTTTATTTTACATGAATTTAAGAAATTTTAGTATAAGGCACAGAGAGTCAATTTGGGCCACATGTATAATTAATAATTATGTCTATTCAATAAATGCGTATAATTAATTTATAGTTATGCATATTTAATAGAAACTTATAATTAATTAATAATTATGTATGCATTAATTACTTAAAAAATTTCTTTGGACGTTTTCGTTTTTGGCTGAAAATAAAAAGATATCCCAAATTCTGTTTCGGACTTAAAAACCTGTTTCGGTCGATCTTTAATAGAAACTACGAACAATTTTCTTGTTCGAGTATTCGAATGATAACATCAAGTTTATTTTTATAGAATTTGTCATTAAAATCTGATGGTAAATTCAATTCGGAAATCTGTCGTCGTTAAAAAACACATAAAAAATTATCTTAAATTAATAGACATTACACGAGTATAATTTTAAATGAAGAAAAAAGCGTCATTAAAGTAGTTTCATTTGTCACTCGCTCATAGTTAGCGTTTTAGATGTTCCGATGTGGTGGCAAATGCTATTTAAAGCTTCATTTGAGAGGAATTACAGAAGAAATCTTTGGTTCTTAACAGAGCGCGTTCAGCCATGTCTGACAGACAGTACCGTTAAACAGAACCATTACATCAAACATTTGTAATCCAAGCTACGCTGTGAACTCTGAACTGTACTGCACCACTGAACAAATTGCCAATAACTCAGATGATGGGTCACTTATATTAGTGGAAAACTTAAGTAATCTGTCAGTAAAAATGTTTGTTATTAAAAAAAATCCGATGTCTTTTGTGCATTTTTGTGAAAGTCATTTTTCGGATTATGAAATTTTTACTCTTTCAAATGATTTAAAAAGGATATTCTATCCTGCATATGTACATATGCCATTTTATCAATAATTTCTGAACAAATATGAATATAACGTTTTATATTCTAATATTACTATAGCAGGGAAGATTTTAAGCTAAAAATATTATTTCACGCATTATTATTATTATTATTATTATTATTATTATTATTATTTTACACTAGGGACTTTGTTTTCTAGAAGCTGCGATCACTATTTATCTTTCACATCCTGCAAGCTCGAAAACATGCTTAGTTTGCTCTGTTTGAAAAAGATTACCCAACTGAAAGATATTTTCATGATACATGGCGATCTTGTGAAATCAGATTTAAAAATGCATATGTAATTAACTGTTGTGTTGTTCTTAAGATGGCCGATTGTCTACACGAGGGATATAGTCCGAGGGGAGTGCCCCTAGCGGGGATCATTTTAAGGAAACATAACCCGTACGTTGGCAAAATAATCCAAGGTTTGAAAAAACCACGGAAACACCGAACGATTAATCCGACAAGCGCGATTGGATTCGAACCAAGCACCTTCCGGCAGCTATGAGATCAGAACCTCTCGGCCACTCGTGGGGCTTACATAATTACGTCTGGATAACAATTAATTATACAAAATATATGACTACAGACACATATAGCTAAAGATACTAAAAACCAACTAAAACATAGTTAAAATTAGATTTGTTGGTTATATTTCATAGCCCTCATCAGCACTCGACCAGAGTCACAAATATGCAAGAACCGCAACAACTAAAAAAGTTAAAATTATGGTTTAACCATGATAGCATAATCTGTTGGAACTTAGGTAGCTCTGAGTAACTGGTAATTCCGTGTAATGGATAGCTGGAAATTCAGCAAAAGCAGTCGTCCAACCTTCAAGGAAGACACGACTAATGTATGCGGGGAAATTAGATTTCACAATTTGTGCATTCTCAAAATTGGTAACACAAATGTATAATCATTTTGCAATTCATTTTCTTTTCATTGAGCGATCTTTCGGTTACCAAGACTGCATCCACCGCGATTGTGATCAAATAAGATTAATTACAAATTTGAAAATAATTAAGTTAAAAATGTCGTTGCTTCACGAAATTTTTTTGCATCTTAGAGGAAAAGTTTTTTTTTTTTAAACGTTTAAATGTGATGTTTTTGAAACTATCGTTTTAAATACGATGTAACTTTCAGAATTAAATGCATATACTTAATTATAGCAATACTTAAGACGTTAGCAATACTTAATTTATTATACAGTATACATTTTAATTTTCCTTTGTATCTAGAAATATTGCATTCATATGTATTAATTGTTATTATTAAAAAGAAGTAAATATAATTTTATACTGAAAAGTATTTGGCTGGATTTTTATTTGAATTTTTTAACTATCTAGCAATAGTAGATTTAAAAAGAAGATTTCAAACTATAAATTAAATTTATCAAATAATGAAACTTTGAATAAAAAATAAATAAAAATAAATAATTAGGCAAAATAAAAACACTATTGGGCATCACAATTCAATCAAATGTACGCATGCTAATGATTGTTATGCATAGTTTTTGATCTAACAAAACTTATTTAACCGAACTAGTTTCAACGATTTCAATATTAAATAGCGCTTGAAATAATGTTTCAATTTAGAATAAAACTGCCTGTTTTTACATGTTTATAATACACTCATTGCCATAAAAATTTGCGCACCAAGAAAAAGACGTCCAAATGAAACAAAATTTTATATGCGTAAATGCTACTGTGATGTATGTAAGTGATTAGAAAACCAAAGAAAAAGGAATTTTTATTCCAGAAAAAAGTACAAGTGAATGGAAAATTTAGTACTCTGTTGGACCCCCTTCAGCGTGAATGCACGATGCGATACGAGCGAGCATTGAGGCATACAAGCTTCTTATGGTGTCCTGAGACATCTCGTTCCACAGTTCCTGTAAACCCGCCTCGAGATCAACAAAACTTGTAGGGTGTCCAATTTCCCGTCCCAAATGATCCCAGATATGGTCGATTGGTGACAAATCTGGTGATCGAGCAGGCCAGGGAATGGTGGTAATGTGGCGGAGGCAGGTTTGAGACATCCCTGCTGTGTGTGCCCGAGCACTGTCTTGCTGAAAAATGGCTCCTGGGAGCCCTTCCATTAGTGGCAACACATGTGGCTGAAGGATGTCCTGGACGTACCGCTGAGCTGTCATTGTGCCACGAATCAATATTATTGGTGACCGTATATCGTAAGCAAAACACACCATACATTCACTCCATCTGTAGGAGCGGTGTGTCGCTGTAAAGCAAAGGTAGGATTGAGGCGTTCAACACGGGGCCTTCACACACAAACACGATTGTCATCGCTTCTCAAATTGAATCTAGACTCGTCGCTGAAGACGACCTGGTTCCATTCCGTTGCAGTCCAATCCCGTCGTGCGTGACTCCACTCCAAACGGACACGTCGGTGGGTGGTGTCATTGGCAGCACACGTAATGGACGCCGCGATACCAGATGTCCTTCAACCAGGCTCCTTGCGATGATTCAGGAAGACACATGTAGTGAACCTGCTGCATGTGTCTGGATAGCGGCCAATGAGGCAGTTGGCTCTACGCGTGCGTTTCGTATGATGTGACGGTCTTCTGGATGATTGGTCTGTCGAGGGCCTCCCGAGCCTGGTTGCCGTGTAAAAGACATCGCTTCAGTTCTATGGTCCCAACACCTCTTCACAGTAAAATCAGAACGGCCTATTTGATGAGATACTCGCCGAGCTCTCCACCCAGCTTCCGTCATCCCGATGATTCTTCCCCTCTCCAGCTCTGACAGCTGCTGATATTGTTTTGAATGTCTCCGTAACGGCATGTCGACCTCAGCATTTCCTTTGCAAAAGAAAAGGCACATTCAGACAAGTTCAGCTTACCAGTTTTATATTCCAAGGAGGACAAAGTTAAACGCCCTCTAGTGGTATTACGCAATGAGCAATCACACTGCATTTCTAATCATTTGCATATCTGCCTGATATGTACCTTCATGCCAAGTTTTATTACGATCCCACAATTATTTCTTGGTGCGCAAATTTTTATGGCAATGAGTGTATCATACTGTGATGTCGAAAGCAACATGACATCACATATTATTATTAGCTCCTTTTTTAAAATTAAACTCTCAAGTTTAAAAATTTAAATTATCTTTTGCAATTGCAAATTAATTAAATCTCCCTTTTACTTTCTAAAAAAAGAACATGCTTATCTTTTTTCTCTTGCGCGTTAAATTCCAGTTACGATGGTTTCTCATGGTTAGGCAAAGCCATTAATAAAATAAATCAAAAACAAATCATTTCTCATCCTAAAATCATTATCTGTGCGAGCATAATTTCGTTTGATCAGAGAATACATAGAAAGATATTTGTAAATCATATGCTCCTTTGCCGCAGTAAATTAGCCGCTTACTGCATTCATTATCAAATTAATAGACATAAGTCCTTTTCCGGCTTAAAATATAACGCTCTGTTTATATTCAAAATCGGCGTCTGACATCTGTGTTATGCTTTTAGAAATATTTTTCCCAGCAATCAGGTTGGCGGGCATATTTACACGTTGATATATTAAACGCCAAATTAACGGTCCGGTTGGCATGTTTTAATTTAAACTTTCCTTATGAACTGTACGTGTGGGGTTACAATAATTTAAGGAGAACCACATTTAGCTCGATGCATTTTGGCTACCTTATCTGATGTCACGAATCATTCTATCTTTGACCGCCCTGCAGTTAAGATGTAGTATTCCAGTGTTGTCTGTTTACCGACGGTCACCCCGTAAGAGTGTAATACTCTTTTATTTTCCATTAATAAATGCCACATACATAGTTAGATCTTGGTCCTGAATCTCTCCTATCTGAGTTATTGCTGTTTCACGCAAAGTACTTTTGTTATCACGGCTCGTTTAAAACTGAAATAATTGTTGATCCTCAATTCATTTTTATAAAGTAGCTAACGCACACCGCACCCGAAAATAAATACTGGGAAAGCTTATCTCACATTTGTTTTTCTTCGGTAAGTGTTGGGCGGGAGGGGAATCGAAGAATCGTTAATCCTAGCAAAGCAGAGTTCAACGGTTGCCGGAAAAATAAACATATCAGGATCCAAGTTGTTACACAGTGACTTAGCACTTTTTTTCTTTATCCTCGTAAACATTCAGGAACTGAGACGATCCAACATGACTCACGAGTTCGAATGATTGCAGAGCATCTAAATCAATGCGGTATCTTAAGCCTACAACAGTGGTAAATTCGAAACCATTTTCCGCGCTCCATAGGTGAAGTGTCTCAAACTGAAGCATAATACACATAATGGGATTCCTTTAAATGGAGCATATCATAAAACACCAATCCAATTGGAGTAACGTGCATAGTTTCTTCTAAAGTGGTATAGAATCCATATTAAAATGCAAGGGATTTTCGTTGTAAGTCCAGTGCGTAGTGAAAATACTTTCCACGTAACACAAATAGTTTTTAAATAGCAAAATTTTAGTTGAGAGGGTCACCCCAGCCTCTATATAATCACACGAGTCTCTACTGGTGTTTGACACCAATTTTTATTAAGTAGCTTTTTCGTTCATACTTTAAAAAGTGAATTGAGGATCAACAATTATTTCAGTTTTAAATGAGCCGTGATAACAAAAGTACTTTTTGTAAAACAGCAATAACTCAGATAGGAGAGACTCAGGACCAAGATTTAACTATGTATGTGGCATTTATTAATGAAAAATAAAAGAGTATTACACTCAGTATAAAAGAGTATTACAACAGTATTACGGGGTGATCCCCGGTAATATGTTATGCTAATAATAATATGTTATGTCATGTTGCTTTCGACATCACACATACCTATAAAAGTAGCAATTTCCATGTTTTTATGTGCAAGAGTTTTTGCAGGATAAGCCATGTAAATGATAAGATTAAAATATATTCAAATTGCGGCAGCAGTAGTGTCTGTTAACTTTTATTAGAATAAAGAGATTCCAAACTGAGCATGACCTCGCCCTTTCCTTATTTATTACTCTCTTATAAAATAACTCTAGAAACAACAATATAAGTTAGTGTATTTCAAAACTGTCAGCAAGTTGTGCATTTACAAACAGTCATTTAATGTGGCTTTCTCTTTTGTTAAAAGATTACTTAGGCATCCGCACATATTCAGAAGAGATTTTTTAAATTTTCTCTTGTTATCCATTTTTTATAATGACATTTACCTTAAAATTTTGAAAAAAAAATATAAAAACATTAGCAATTATCCAGAAATAATTTTTTAAAAGAAAAATAGTCAAAATTATGTCAAAATTTGACATTTCCACAAAACGTGATAACTGAAAAATGAAACAATGTATTGACATTTTGTAAATTATGTAATAAACAGAATAACTTTCTCTAGGACAGACGATACACACTATAATCGCATTTCTATCTCAGATGATATGGCAGTTAAAGTACTAATGTAATGAAAAAATCGCAAAATTTGTCATCTGTACAAGTGTAGATATAAAAAACAATTAAATATGTTATCATGCGTGTAGTCTATTCTCTCAAAAGACATTACTAACAGAAGTGCAGAAAATTTCGTGGCATTTCATGCATATTTTTTTGTTTTAGGATGATTTGCGTATAGTAAAATTCTGAAGAAACTTCATTTTGAGAAAAAGCTAAAAATAACTGTTATGCACAATTCAAAAGCTGCAATAGCTATAACTTTAAACGGCTGTAACTTTTGTTATAAGATATAGACAATTTAAGCGGAATTCGACAGATTAAAAAGTCAATTTTAATACTTCTGCATAAATGAAAAATCGATATTTTGATCAAAAATTATGTTTTAAAGATGTTCTGATACCTTAAATGTGTCGTATTTTGATGACTCAGTTCAGTTGCGTTTACTATTAAATGTAAAAGTTACCCAGCAAGTAGTCAACAGAGCCTTTGCTTATGGAAGCCAGTTCTTCCGCTGTCGATATGTAACGAGCACGTACATTTCTGTTTGCTTTTTCATTTATCCAGTATTCTATCAAATCAAGACCGTCTTTCCTGTGTCCCGTTTTGTTGTTTGCAGGATCTTTGTAGGTGTCGGGCTTAAACATAGTTCGACCACCTCCAAAAATTACCTAAGGAAGGGAAAAAAGTATCAATAGTAATCAAGAATTAATGTAATTGAAAATTAAGTTAAAAAAGGTACCCTGCCAAAACTCAATAAAACTCCAGATCTGTGGTAAACCTTAATATTTTTCATAATTTTACATGTTTTGGAGTTCTACATTTATTTTTGTAACTGCAGAGATTATGTTCAGATGCATTAGGATACTCTTTGATCTATAACAAAAATTTGCAGCTTTGTACGTGCAGTAGATTTCGCTAGCCATCGCAGACAGACAGAACAAAATTTTATTTTATTATTATCGAAGTTATTATTCATTTCGTAGCATTTTTTTTTATGTGCATGAAAAAACTTGAAAAAAAGCAAAAAATATAAATATCTAAAAACAAGTGAAACATTTCTGAATTTACTCGAGGCTTTCTGCAAATTTTTACAAATGTTACACTTTTTATTACAAACATGAAAAATCAGCATGATATACTTCCAAAGTATAGGAAACATACCACATCGTATACCATGTGTAACATATCAATTTCGTGACTATTCAAGTTTTATTTATAAAAGTTATAGTACGGATATTCAGAGAGCCAAACCAAAGTCAAACATTTTCAACTAGAAATGTGTTAAAAATATATATATTTCAAATAAGTAAGAGATGTATTTAACAATAGATGATAGTAATAAGAGTTACATATTTTATAAAATCATGTATGTTTATTATACAAATGCAGCAGAGAAAATAGCAAATTTGAATTCGACTATGAATTATGTTTTCTTAAAATTTGAATAAGTGGGTAAGTGTGATCGCAGATCGCACTTTAAAATTTCTTTCAAAACATCTTATCCTTTAATTAATAGATCATATTGCTAACTTATAATTAATGAATTCTTACATAGATACTAGCCCCAACAAATTTAATTTTAAAATTATAAAAGGAAGCTATTTATTTTAATCAAATTGAAAATGTTCAAATCATTTAACTAAAATACAAAAATTCCAGATTTTTCGAAAATCGAAAAATAGCGGAGATATAATTTTAACTTTCGAGAAACGAAAAAAATTCCAAAATGAAATTTAAAATGCTGAATCATTACTAAATCACAATAGTTTTTAAAATAGAAAAATATTATGAATGCCAAATGAACGAAATCCTAACAATATAAACACTTAAATTAGCAAAAAATACAAAATTTCTTTTAATTAACCTTTACACGGGACTCGGACATCATCTGCCCAACGTTATATGTATTCTCGGGCAGATGCTGATACAGCGACCGCGTAAAGGTTAAATCCTTCTTAGTATGAAAATTCCAACAGCGTTTTGGATAAAACTGACAATCTCCTGTTTACTAGCGAAACTCTTTATTTCTAAGTTATGATGTCTACTTGCAAAACGTTGAAATTAAGATTATCTTTTAAAGTGTAAATCGAAAACACTTTTAAAGTGTAAATCGGATGACAATGAGAAAATTAATTTCAAAATTTTATGATTTGTCGTGCGATATGAGGTGTTCAGCTGTAAGTACACAAAATTTAGTGTGTCTGACTTACAGTTTTTGTGTACGGACTCTGTGTCAGGTGGCCTTTGCCTGACTGCGTTGTGCCGCAAAATAATTTAAATTGATTGAATTAAAGTTAAATTTTATAGATAGGTAAAATAATTATAATATTAAAAGTTATGTTTCTTAAAAATAATTATTGTTTGAAATTGCAGATCTGAAAAATAAAACATATAAATAACAGTAGAATACTCACCCCAAACATGTAGAAAAACACACTAAGCGATATTAAATTCTAACAAATATTTATTTGACTTAGACATATCATGAAAATTTAGTTTCAGGATCCTGAAAATCGATGACAATAAAGCCAAATACTTTCATTATGTATAATATACAGTTGCATTCCAGACTTTATTAAGTGGGAGTATTATATAAAAAAAAATAAAATAAACTATTGTAATAACAAAAGTTTCAATGCTGCATCACACATTTGATAAAGATGATTTAAGAATGTTCTTTCGTCTATTGTTCATATTAGTCACTATGTGAGATAGTCCTTAAAAATATATTGAAGATATTACTTTGAGTCCGCAGAGAGTTCTTGTAGATGGATGGAATTAGTCTCTATAGTAGGATTATTATTGATAATGACAAAGGATAATTGATGAGCGTCAAACACTCTTGATGTTGCAATGCAGATAACATCAGCAATTTCTCTTTGAGACAAAAATCGACGGGTGCAAAAAATAGCAATATCCTTTTAAATTGGACAAACCTGATGTGTTTTCTGACATTGCAGCAGATGCAAAACATATACCGGCAAGCGAAGATGGTTGAGAAGAAAATAAAAGCTAAAGATGCGGTTACGCAGGCACTACTCTTCCGAGACAACATCGTTAGGTTCAAAAGCACTGGATGTTGTTTAAATTTTATCAAAAATGATGTACTGCTGATTTTACTGTAGATCTCTTCTGCAGATTACGAGGCATAATTTTTAGAAGAACTGTTGTCTCCGAGAGATTTTCCGGAACTCAAGTCCCTACGCTACGGGAAAAAATTCCCAAGCGAGGAAGTCGAAAAGACTGCGTTCTACTTCCTCTAAGAGCCAGGCAAGAAAAGAGAGAGAATTGAATGAGACGCGGGCGAAAGTTGGTACGATTGCTCCACGCTCAGCCAATCAAAAAAAAGGAGAAGAGGTTGTTAGCTGAATTTAGAGAAATTCTTAAGGGGAGTTAGGTGAAAAGTATTAATTAGTGGCAACAAGAAATACGCGGGTTTTTAAGCGACGCTACAATTTCGTGGAAAAGGGTGAATCATGAGATTGGAATTTCCGTTTCTCCCCAAGATTCACTGAAAATGTGCGCGGGTGTATAATGGCGATGTTGGAAATACAAAAAAAAAATGGCGCGCGTGATTTTAAAAAGAGAAAAAGCTAGAAAAATACTAAGACACATATCTGGCTAAATAATGGCTTAATCTTGCTGAAATTTAACCAGAGTGTTAAGAAAAAAAAAGATTTATTGAATGAGTAAAGATTTAAAGATGAATATTAAAAATAAAGGTTTTAAAATTTATATATTTAGGACTTAGTAAATATTGTAAAGAGAAAACAACATCGCGAATCTTTAAAAATAAAAACAAGATAGCATATTGCTAAAAGTAAATATTATTAATTAAATTGATGACTATTAATGGGATTATTAAATAGAAATAAAATTTTAAAAGCAAATTAGATTAAATTTAAATCGGAAATGTTATGGAAAGTTGTTATAGCATAACATTTATCTCCCCTCAATAGAAAAAAAAAGGACAAAAAAATATTTTGAGCCATCGGCTTCTTACCAAAAGCACCAAAATAAAAAAATTTATACGAGGAAAACCATGAGATTTTAACGATAGATATTACCTCAATCATCTACCAACTTTGATTAAATAAAGATCACATGATTAAAAAAAAAAATTTTAGTGAAGAAGTTAATTATTGCAAATTTAGAATAGTACGATTTAAAACCAAATTTCTAAGAATTCTGAAAAACAAAAGTATAACTAGAACTGACTTGTCATAACCCTAGCGAAAACAATTCCTAAAAACACATAAACAATCATGACAGTACATAAAATTGTAAAGACTGGAAATAGGAACATAGTAATACAAAATATACCTAAAAATAAATACAGGAACATGTAATTGCACAGAATAAAATATCAAATTAAATATGCAAAACCAACATTATATAGGGGTGAGTAAAAAAAAAATAAATAAATATAAACCTGAAACTCTCATGTGTAGACCATTACAATTTTCTAATGTGAACCAGATATAAAGATAATGTAAACAATATCATCAAAACAGAAAATCAATTACATAGCAGTAGAAAAGCAGAACTTGAATATAAATGTGCTTTTTACGTAATTTTTAACCATTATTACACAAATCATTATACATAGAAAATAATCTATTGAAACTGAAGTTTTTATTCCAAAGCAATAAATAAAATACCATCAAAAAACTTTATCTGGTAATCAATTGATAAACTTTTATAATACATTAACAAATACTCTTGTAAACACTACACAAGAATTAGTACCAAGAACTATTCAAGAAAAAAAATTTCAGGATATTTGAGGCCTTCAGTATTGAAGAAGAGAGAAAAAAAAATTGACTTCAAAAGGTAACTTAATACATATTAGCTCTCATAAATTTATTTAGCAAATAAAAGAGAAATTCAAAAATTCTTATTTATGCAAATCCTGTAATTCAGTAGCATATTCTTCTAGAAAGGATATGAGTTTTTTTTAAAAAAAAAGATTTCTTGATTATTTTAAGAAATGTTTTAAATATTGAGAAAAAATTTTTTTTTTTTTATTTTAATGAATCCTTTATTTAAATTTTCAAATTTTAATACCATGTATTCTAATAATTTAAATATTGAATGCTGAGGAATATCCAAAACTAAATTTAATAAAATAAGATGATTTTTTAACATTGTGTTGATCATCAAAAAACGTAGAGAAGTTTCTCCATAGTATTGAGACACACAATGTGATAAAGACTACTGATTTCTAATTACATATATATTTTTTATATATATTTTTCATATTATTTTATATGCATATATATATTTCATTCATTCATCCATTCATACAGTGTGGTAAAAAAAATAACCAAATGTCAACAAAAATAATAAATTGCCAGGCTGAGTCACTCGTCAGTGAATCATAACAAAAGTATCAATAATTGTAACACTGGTTGACACCAAAAAAAAAAAATATTTTCTACCCAAATTAAGTAACTAACCTTAGTACTTACTAACCACGAACTAAAAGGAATGTAACCAACTGAACGAGTTAGCTTGGGAGAGAATAAAAAATATTTGAAAAAAGAGATGAAATCAAAGTAAGTCTTTATATTTTTAAATACATTTTTATGCATTTACTTCATTTTGTTTTTTCATTTCATATTTATTTTTATTTTTTATTTTTCTTTCATTTTTATTCAATATTTTTCATATTTTATTTTCATATATTTTTTGTTTATTTTTTATTTTATTTATTTATATTCATTTTTCATAATATATAGAATATATAAATTAGAAAATAGGAGATAGGGTACCCTTTAAATTTAAACTAACTTTAATGTTTTGACATCCTCAGCAAAATTTTAAGTTTCTCACAGTGTAAAAAAATTCTATTGTAAATTGAATTGTAGAATAATAAAATTTTAAACTATAGCATAAAACTAATAATACAAATAAATGAGTTATCCTATCAGAATATTTACAATATCGCTCGAGAATAGCCGGAAGGAGGAAAGAAAGCTATTTTCTTTTGTGACCCATCCTTATGGAAGCCGGCCAGTGTACCATCACTTAGCTTCTCCGGGCTAATACCAAACAATTCGTTCATGAATGGACAGCCCCAATGATAAAATAAATAACTAATAAAATAAAGTAATTAAAAATTTATCTATTGAGTAGAGAAAAATGCGCGTAGAGCATCAACTGTCTGAGCACCAAAATTTTGTTGGTTGCAGCCCAAGAGCAAGAACATGTTAACTTGACTCCATAACAGTAGTGAGTCCCACATCTTTCCAATTGTACCAAAAAAAATTAACATCTGGCTAGTTGACATGCCTATCATTTACGGGGATTTTTGGGTCTAGGCACGGGAAAAATCCACAGAAACCCTGGGTGACATCTCAACCAGTGAAAATATCCAAGATAACCAAGGATACCTTTAAAAGGGGGGGGGGGAAGGGTAAAGTGTCTGCTATAGTATACCAGAAATAAAAAAAATACATCATTTAAGGGATAAGAAAAAAAGACACTGGAGAATATAGAGTTATTAAACTTCATTAATTTTTTGAAAAGAGAAAAAAAAAAATTTATTTGAACAGCACAAGAATCACTAAAATGTAAACAGTATCTATTTGAAATTTCAATTGAATCAAGGTAAGCATTTTAATTTTATTAAATTCATAAATTACTATTTATTTTCTTTCTTTCATTTATTTTATTTTAAATTATTTATTTTTTTTTGCTTTATTTATTTATTTTTATTTTATTTATTCTTATTTATTTTATTTTATTTTATTTATCTATTTTTATTTTATTTATTTATTTTTTATTTCAACCATACACCAGAAATATTAATCAAAAAATATGAAATCACCTCAGTTTACAATATGCACCTTGTACTCTGAGTTCTGCCTGCAGAACTTTGCATCGCATATTAAATTATTAATAAACATGTGCATGTGAAAACAAAAATGAGTCATTCTTAAGAAACCAATTATTGCACTTTGAATGAATCTTAAATAAAATACTGCTTAAAATAATTCAAAAACCAGCATTAAAAAAAAAATTGAGAGCCCATGTACTATTATTATTGAATATCATCACTCACGGAACTATTCTGCATGCCATAAATTTATCAAATTTTATATAAATATAGCAATTTCCAATTTTATTATCTTTAAAATTATCATAGATATTGTGAATAAATCAATGTATACAAAAATTATCAATCAAAATATGATATAAATCAATGTGTATAAATAATAATTATCATTTTATTTATTTCTTTATTTTAAAATATTTTTTCAAATTGGTTATAGACTTTAATCATATAAATGAGTTCAAAACCATCAGATTTGTTTACTTTGTAAAAAAAAATATTCACAGATAGAAAAACAGTTTTTATAAAATTTTTTACTGCATGTAATAGTAATTATTATTAATATTTCGTTTTTTCTTTATTTGTAAATTATAAACTTATCAACACAAAATGTATGAGACACATATGATTTCAATATTGTAAAGATAAAAATTCAAAATATAAACACTTTATTTATAAAATAAATATTTTTCAAAAATATATGTATGAAAAAATCAATATTTGGTCTGCACATGAGATATCAAAAATATAAAATTCTCAGAAAAAATTTAGAAAGGCATTTTAAATTTTAAAGTTTATAATTAAAGAAAATTAATATTACACTTTATTATTATTACTACTATTATTAATTTTATTTTATAAAATATTTAATGTTTAAATCAAGTATTTATTAATATTTCATTAAAAGATAACTATTAAGTGAGAGAGAAAAAAAAATTAGAAGATCGGTAGCCCCAGGTAAATTCCTGAAGTCGAGGCACCATAAATGTCAGGTGGCCTTTGCCTGACTGCGTTGTGCCGCAAAATAATTTAAATTGATTGAATTAAAGTTAAATTTTATAGATAGGTAAAATAATTATAATATTAAAAGTTATGTTTCTTAAAAATAATTATTGTTTGAAATTGCAGATCTGAAAAATAAAACATATAAATAACAGTAGAATACTCACCCCAAACATGTAGAAAAACACACTAAGCGATATTAAATTCTAACAAATATTTATTTGACTTAGACATATCATGAAAATTTAGTTTCAGGATCCTGAAAATCGATGACAATAAAGCCAAATACTTTCATTATGTATAATATACAGTTGCATTCCAGACTTTATTAAGTGGGAGTATTATATAAAAAAAATAAAATAAACTATTGTAATAACAAAAGTTTCAATGCTGCATCACACATTTGATAAAGATGATTTAAGAATGTTCTTTCGTCTATTGTTCATATTAGTCACTATGTGAGATAGTCCTTAAAAATATATTGAAGATATTACTTTGAGTCCGCAGAGAGTTCTTGTAGATGGATGGAATTAGTCTCTATAGTAGGATTATTATTGATAATGACAAAGGATAATTGATGAGCGTCAAACACTCTTGATGTTGCAATGCAGATAACATCAGCAATTTCTCTTTGAGACAAAAATCGACGGGTGCAAAAAATAGCAATATCCTTTTAAATTGGACAAACCTGATGTGTTTTCTGACATTGCAGCAGATGCAAAACATATACCGGCAAGCGAAGATGGTTGAGAAGAAAATAAAAGCTAAAGATGCGGTTACGCAGGCACTACTCTTCCGAGACAACATCGTTAGGTTCAAAAGCACTGGATGTTGTTTAAATTTTATCAAAAATGATGTACTGCTGATTTTACTGTAGATCTCTTCTGCAGATTACGAGGCATAATTTTTAGAAGAACTGTTGTCTCCGAGAGATTTTCCGGAACTCAAGTCCCTACGCTACGGGAAAAAATTCCCAAGCGAGGAAGTCGAAAAGACTGCGTTCTACTTCCTCTAAGAGCCAGGCAAGAAAAGAGAGAGAATTGAATGAGACGCGGGCGAAAGTTGGTACGATTGCTCCACGCTCAGCCAATCAAAAAAAAGGAGAAGAGGTTGTTAGCTGAATTTAGAGAAATTCTTAAGGGGAGTTAGGTGAAAAGTATTAATTAGTGGCAACAAGAAATACGCGGGTTTTTAAGCGACGCTACAATTTCGTGGAAAAGGGTGAATCATGAGATTGGAATTTCCGTTTCTCCCCAAGATTCACTGAAAATGTGCGCGGGTGTATAATGGCGATGTTGGAAATACAAAAAAAAAAATGGCGCGCGTGATTTTAAAAAGAGAAAAAGCTAGAAAAATACTAAGACACATATCTGGCTAAATAATGGCTTAATCTTGCTGAAATTTAACCAGAGTGTTAAGAAAAAAAAAGATTTATTGAATGAATAAAGATTTAAAGATGAATATTAAAAATAAAGGTTTTAAAATTTATATATTTAGGACTTAGTAAATATTGTAAAGAGAAAACAACATCGCGAATCTTTAAAAATAAAAACAAGATAGCATATTGCTAAAAGTAAATATTATTAATTAAATTGATGACTATTAATGGGATTATTAAATAGAAATAAAATTTTAAAAGCAAATTAGATTAAATTTAAATCGGAAATGTTATGGAAAGTTGTTATAACATAACACTCTGTGACAGACGTACAGATAAAGGATAGAGACGAATAGGGTTTCGTCAGATGAATGAAACCTTAAAAATAAACTCAAGGGTCTTCGCGGAATCTCGTATCTCGTGGCGTGACTAAATCTGATTTTCTTTTAAAATCTTGACCAGGAGTTAAAACTCTATAAATTTTCAATCTTTTAATACAGTTACAATTTCTTAAACAGATTTATAGTTTATACAATGTGACCGTAATTTAACTGACTAGTACTCAGCGTTTTCTGATCTATTTGCGAGAATAGAATCCAATTTTGCAGAGTAATGAAACAAGACGAAGGTCGAAGAATTCTGCGAAAGATAGTCTTAAAATTCACCGATTGGATGTATGTGAAGCTTTGTAATACAGGAAAGAATTTCAAAAATACAAAATCAATACTGAAATAAAATTACCCTTTATTTAGTACACTTAACGATTTAATTTAAGCTCAATAAGGAAACAGGCTTAAAAAAACTGGTAACTTACATAAACACTGATCGAGTCTCATTCTGAAATTTTTTCCTGAATCTGGTCGCTTGTGGGGCGATTAAAATCAGATTTTCATTTGAAATCTTCACCACGAGTAAAATATACATAAATTCCTCGTTCTGAGCTTTCTAGGGCAGTTACAATTTTGGAAATGAATTTACATAAGCATGCACAAAAATTACGTAAAAATAACGATCATTTGTTCATTAATAGCTTAAAATCAATGGTTGGCACAATGTAAAAGTCTTATCAGCTATTGGCTTAAAATCAATGGTTGAGAGGCTTGAAAAAAACATTTGAAAGTTCAATCTGGCAGAGCATGCAAACTCATATCACAGAATACAACAAAAATTTTAATGGCGATTGTTGGCAGATCACAAGATAATAGTGCTGGTATTTCCAGCGCTCGTGGGGTAGCTCGGAATCTAGAAATGCTTTATTGTAACGGTATGGAAAATCATACAATGATTAACCCCTTCTATCCGTACAAGACCTGGCGTGTTCAAAAGTTATGTCACATAGATCATAATAGGCGGTTGACTTTTGCTCTCTGCTTTTTACCAGGCAAGAGATGGACTATGCTTGGGCGTGGAAAATCTTTTTTAAGAGACAAGGCCCAATTTTACTTGAATAGATATATAGTGCTGCCGAATTCGGGATTCCAATTCACCATGTGCATTCAAATAATTTTTCCACTGTCGTTTCACAGCAGAAATAATTATACTTCTATGAAAAAATTACCTAGAAAAGATTGCTAACCTGTCCTGTTAATGAAAAGAAAATTTTAATATGTTAAACAAGTTTGTCATTCCTTCATTTCAGAAAAAACAATGCCTGGAAAAATCGATAAGAATTCTGTCACTTTCGTTGCTAGATTTGAAGGCGTCTAGAATTAACTTTGCAACCGAATTTGTGTGTGGTAATTTAATTATAAATTGTCTGATAGCCAAACAGTAATATGTTACGATTTTCAAACTTGCTAAAATAACGTAAAACTAATTTTTTTTTTTTTTTGGGGCCTATAATTTGGGATTTGGAAGAATCTTAGCAACGTTGGCAACATCTGGCAGTAATGGTTTAATATCGCAAAAAGGTAGTAGAAGGAGATTTTATACACAAAAGTCATATTAAATGACAATTTTTTAGGCTTTTTTCATCTGTATAACCTCTATTCCCGCAGGTAAACGCAACATCTCTCACCAGCCAGAAAGTCCGCATACATATCACAGAAAAACCTATAGAAAAATGAGCTTTCCTAAAATCAGATGACGAAAACGTTAAAATAACAATTTTTATAGCCTAGAACCGAAAGGAAGAATAGAGTCCATTCCTTTGAGGATTATTTTCTGGAAATAAATGCTATACTACTGATAATCTTTTAAGTGTAAAAGAAATTTTCTGTAATCGTTTGCTTGCGATAAGTACAATAAGCAGTATTCGTGTGACGTTACAACTGGTAAAATGGCGATTTTTATAGCCTCGAACTGAATGGAAGCATACGGTCTATTGACTAAATTAAAAAATTTAAAAGATGATCAATGGTTCATTATGTAAATATAGTAATGTTGTTCATTTCAAAATACTTGAATTTGGAAAAATGTTTTAATTGAACATGGCTTACTTTAAGATCTCTCCCAGGCAAATCTTCAATGAGTTGTCTAGCGAGATCTTTGCAACGAGTGGCATTATCTGGCATACGGGAATCGACCTCCCAATCTCTGCTCGGAGTTCGACCAAATAGGGCTGCTGGAGTGGCATGTGTTACACGCGTTGTTGTAACGAGCCCCGTATCTTTACCTAGGATAAAATATAAATGTTAATAATTGAAGTAATATTTTGGTTATTTAAAAATACTTTTTAAAATGTTAAAATGACAGAGTCATATCATTTATGGAAACAACATATTAATAAAATTCCACACTCATACTTTTTATAAATAAAGTAAGCCAATACTAAAAAAGAGGAGGTGTGTTCATGAGTCGTCATTTGGTATATTTTAATGAACACAGTTTGTCGCACATATAATTTCAATGTTTTATATTAGTTTTGCTCTTACTGCCCGAGAAGGACCACGCAGAATAGGAAACCAAGTCTGAAAAGCATAAATGTCCCTCCAAGACCCCTTTATTGAGGTTTTAAGAAAAAAAAAAACACAAATGCGAATAAAAACATTTCATATTTACTTACTTAGACCAGGTGTCATAAATAAAAATTAAATTAAAAAGTTGACATGTTTCGGTTCATTCATAAGAACCGTATTCATAACACATAAAATCAGTAGAAAACTAAATGACACTGGATATAAATATAATTTAAAAAACCCAAAATACAAAACATTGCGCCTTCTATGATCGTGAATAGCCATTGCCACCGCGGCATATAAATATAATAAATTTTGATGATAAATTAAATTTAATATGTATAAAATTAATAAAAGTAGAAAAACTAAATGACTCTGGATATAAAGGTAATTTAAAAACCCAAAACACAAAATAATGCGCCCTCTATGATCGTGAATAGCAAATGCCACCTCGGCTCCCCCTATTAGACTCACCCTTTAAATATTTAATAAGTAATTCTAACCACAAACTCGGAATGGCATAAGAATACGAATCATTACAAACCCTATCCCTCCTAGAATATATCTCTATGGATTCACGGATGATTAATTTTCGGAATAAACTTGAAATGAACACTAATCTACTATCTTTAAAACAAATTTTAACCCCCCTCTTTAAAAACAATCTTGATAACGCAGTCTTATCCCTACCAAATTTTATGTCACATTCATGCTCTTTCTTTCTAACCCCAAACTTTCTACCTGTCATACCGATATAAAAATTAATAAATGCGAAAAAAAATGCACAATTCGAAGTTCAGTCGAAGATGAGACCGCCAGTAGCGGCAATAAAAGACCGAATAGTGATCTTCAGATGATTATAAAATATGTTAAAACTGGTATTAAAACAACAAATTGGGACAGGAACGTGCGCGCGCATTGCATTGGGGTATACATGTAAAGAAGTGCTTCCTCTCATTGAAATTGCTACGTTTAGGTAGAATTCTTCGCTGTAATCAATCGAACGGATTCGGTGACATAAGTCGTATTGAATGCAAAAGGAGCAACTCAAACAAAATTTTCCTGCAAATCACGGAAAACGTCAGCGGGGATTCATGTAATATTCCAAACATACGGATCAGAATCAGTGAGTAAAAAAATGTTTACGATTGATTCAAACGTTTCTGCGATGAAAAGAAAACTATTGATTACGAGTGGCGTTCGAGTCAATTCTTAACAAATACAAATCTAGATAACATCGAACGAGTGCCACAGATGCACCCTGATGATCAGAAGTCTTGAAAGACTATGAGTCATAAAATATTTACACTTCGGAGATGTTCCGGAAATTTAACATGTAATATTGACATTTCTAGCGATTCCGAATGATTTTTTTTACTCTTTTTTCTAAAACAGAAAGAACATCACAAGAATTTTGCTTCTGCCATAATTAAATTAAAGCTAAAAGAATACCAAATTCGTTCCTATAGTATTGCGGAGAATTTGAATTTAATCTGGGTGAAAATAAAAATAGGTAATTTAAGGTTCGTTTGTTTCGAGACAGATACGGGCATATCCCATACGGATGCAAACTGCCGAAGACAGTGAGTCACCAATTGCAGAATCGTTTAGTTCGAAATTAGTTCGAAAAAAAAAAAAAACGGCCACGGTAATGGACAAAGCTTTATTAGTAAATTCAGGCATTACAATGATAGAGAAGAAAGCTCTGTGACAGCCGCAACGTAGCTGGTGCAGGAATCGGTGCCAATTTAACTTTGGAAATCACAATGTTATCAATGAATAGTGCATCATATGCAGTTCATATTTTAAGTTTTTTATTATTAAAATACATAAATGCATAAAATTTTGTATAAGTGCATATTTTTTATCTCATTTTAAATTTCAGCAAAGGAATTAGTAGTTATTGAATGTCAATAGTTACATATAGAACAAATGCTTCAATTTTGATACTTTTTTCCCCTTGGAATAGTTTTATTCTGATGGTTTTCTAAGAACCAAAGCATCAATAAAAATAAATAAATAAATAAATAAATAAATAAATAAATAAATAAATATAAAAATGGAAATTCATGGAAAATCCTTTATTCAGTTTCTTTTAGAGAACAAATAAAAATCAGTTAACTTTATTGCAGATACTTTTCCGAATTTTCATATTTCACGGGATTTTTTTTTATATGCGTACCTCCATAAAGTGGATTATTAAAGAAAAAACAAAACATTTTCGTTATTCACCGGATGCGCAGATAATGAAATTTCTTACAACTGCTAACATTTCACCAAATATTAGATGTATTTATATTACAATTGCACTACATTGTTTCTACTACATTTGGCGAAACTTTCTAAAATAGTCGTGAAATTTGATTGAAAACCCTGCATGATATTAGCAAAAAAAAAAAAAAAAAAAAAAAAAAAAAAAAAAAATTACAAGAATTTTTTAACATAAAAAAATCGCTGTATTTCAATGAATAAAAGTGCATTTTTTTACACAAATGACTATACATTTTGTACAATATGCACACATTCCTTTGCTGTAGAGATTGATCAATTCGTGTATCAATTCGGTGGGTTTCCGAAATATTTTACTTTGATTTTTTTTTTTTTTTTTTGTCGGCCTCTTTAATTGTCCTCCATATCAAATCAAAGCTAATAAATATGTGACCAAACATATTCTTTATAATCCCGAAGTTTCCTAAAAATCCTACAAGTATATCTTTAAATATTCAACAAAATGTTTAAAATTGAAAGTGTTTGGTGATTAATAGTCATATAGTGTATCCTTTATAATATTTCTTAATCTATACAAAATATCCTTTAACTCTCGATATTTTGAACATCAAGATTTAAATATGTTGCTAGACTATGTATAATCTAATCTATAATGAATGCAACATCTTTCGCTTCAAATTACGTCACATTATATTGAACGCCTAATCTTCAAATTATACTTAGTTTCTTTCTCTTGAACTTATTATTTTGCAAAGAAGAAAAAGATAATTCGATGAACTTGAACTTTGGCATGGAAATTTATTTCTCAATTATGTAAATTGCTTCGTGGTCAATGAAAGATAATTTCGATCACAGCATACATTTCTACTACAGGTTATTAATTTCATACTACTATTATAATTTTACTCAACATTGCTTTACATTAATACAGTGAAACCTCCAAATAAGGGACACCTATGGGACCAGAACTTTTGTCCCTTAAATAGAGGTGTCCCTTATTCGGAGTTTTTATATTATTTTTAATTAATCGTTCAGAAGGATATAAAAATAACAAAACATTAAAGGTGATGTTTAAATGTATCTGAAATGTATAAATTACGTTAATAAGGCACAAAAAGAATAGAGAATTAATTAATTAAAATTTTCAATTGATTACTAAGTCATGAAATAATGTATAGAATTATTGATTTATATTTTTTATGCAAACTGTGTACTTCCAGAAAGTATATAAAAAAAAAACATTTAAAAGAATTTTACTTTAATTAATCAATCAAAAGTAATTGTTTTGCAAATTTCAATTTTTCACTCTAAACTTTTCAAGTGTTCATTTACCATACTTAAAAATTTTAGTTCTTCATTATCAACAGTATTTACAAAAAAAAGTATTCAATTGTTTTACTTATTTCAATAATTGTTACTGGTGCTTATGCGATATAAATATGAATTAAAAATGTCGATAACTTTTAATGTAGTAGACTGTAATTTTATTATTAAATGCGTGCTCTGGGAGCAGTGACTGCCTTGGCGGCTTCCATACAACAAAACTGAAGGAATGATGAAACATCTGTGGGCGGGGGGGGGGGGGGTATATGCTTACGTTATTCGACGTCATAACAACAAAGGTGGCGCCAACAATAATTTCGACTTAAATTTCTCAATTAAATTTCTGAACTGCTCTGTTCAGCAAGCGGAAAACATTTTGACATATTTACAAATTCATTTTTTAACGGAAATGTATAAATTGGAATGCCTGACTATAAAAGCGATTTGGAATCGAACTGTGTTTTCATATTTTGAATAAATTACCTATTGAGTTATAAACGATTTTGATCACATGAAAAAAACGTTTTTCACCCTTTTTTGAGTAGTTATTCTTCTTTCGAAGTAGAAATTCGGTTCAAAACGCTCAAATAGACAATATTTTTAAAAAAATCTATTGTGTTTGAAAAAAAAAAAAAGAAAGAAAAAACAGAAAAAAAAACAGTTTGATTACATAGTTCCTGAACAACGATGCCTACTAGTTTCAGACATTTCAGAATAAAAATAAGTTAAAACTTATTTTATAAAAGTTGACCTTTTGGATTTGAGAACAAGCCTTAAAGTATTGGTAAAATTCTTTATTTCACAATTTTCTTTTATTCTCCATTTTCAGAATTATCCTCACAATTTCCAGCATTGCTTTCAATGGGGAGAAACTTAAATGCATTGAAGTCGAATCAGAATTGCGGGAAAACAAATGCTTGTGAATTGTGTCGTATGCCTTATGTATCATCATGACTGTCTGTTTGTTTGATAAATTCACAAAAAACTGTATTTTCATCACAGATTACTTCATTATATGAAAAGCAAAAGCCTGCCCCTTTAATCTTATTTTCAAGTGTCCCTTAAATAGAGTGTCCCTTATTCAGAGGTAAATACATTACACGTCCTATACCAAGGGACTGGGACCATAATTTTTGTCCCTTAAATAGAGGTGTCCCTTATTCGGAGTGTCCCTTATTTGGAGGTTTCACTGTATACAGTTTTCCTAAAAAGATAAAGACTGTTCTTAAAATTCCGCATCTGATCTAATTCAGCATTAACAAAGTTACAAATAACAAAACATGTTAAATAGCAAAAGTAATTTTATAACTTTTTTTCAACAACGTATGTAAAACCGTTTATTAAGAACCTTCTAAAAAAGTATATGTAACTATTTGTGTATGTATTTTTTGTTGTATGTCGTGCATAGTTTTTGAGCAAATATTAAGATATCGATGATTTTATTGTAGTTACAAGGGCCGGTTTTAGTGCTGGTCCTCTTTCAATTTCCTCAGTTCTAAAAATGTTTGCTTATCAGTTTTATTATTATTATTATTATTATTTTTATGCAGAAATTGACCGACCACCATGAAATTTGAGTACATGTTGTTAATTTAAGCAGCATTATTTTACACTTTTTAAACAAAACACACACATAATTTTTTCACAGAGGCCGCCATTTTTTAAAATGTAAAATCGTTAATTATGCATCACAATAAGCAATATTGGAAACAATACGATTAAAAAGAAAATGATGGGATAAAAAACAATCAGTTGTACCTAAAATTTCCCTCTAACTGACGATAACTAGCATACAATAAGTATCAATGTAATAAATTAAGGTTGTTGATGAATGAGATCTCAAATTCATCCCGTTAACACTAAACCAGTGGTCGTTGGTTTCCCTCGTTTTTTACATATTTCCTTAGAAAATAGATATTCTAAACTTGTTTCGCTGTCTACGGTTTTTAAAATATGTCTCTTTTTTTCTTAATTGTCGAAAATTGTCTGAAATATACATTTAAATTAAAATTTTAAATGTTAAAATCTAAGCAAAACTCAGAAAAATATTAACAATTCACTCAGGGCTTAGTTTTCTCTGGGGCCTACCGGAGACCAGCTCCGGTACTTCTTTATTTTCAATAAATAGTTAAATATTGGTCGATATTCTCCGGGGCTCAAAAATACAGGATTCCGAAGCCCTACTGCAATAGCGATTTCGAAGAAACGAAGCTTCAATCTTTCCTTTTTCTCCCGTCTTAAAGTTTCTGCATTATTATCGATCAAATCACTTAAATGTGAAATAGTGTGTCGCATGCTTAAGCAGATGGGCAAGAAATGTCGCTTGAAATTGTCCAAAATTTTTTATTTATGAATGTTTTTGCTGTTTGTTTTGATTAATTATATACTGGTCTCCAAAAGTTAAGGTACAGCATGTTTTTCGAAGCTCACTAGAGAAAAAATGACAGCCAGATTAAACTTCATAGTTTATATGAATGACAATAATAAGCTTTAAAAAAACTTTCGCAAAAATGACAGCTACCACTTTTATTTTATAGAAAAGAATAGGTATTTGTGAATGAAAGAAAAATATGCAATTACAAAGCTTTCGTAATATCGCGTGTAAGTTTTGTTGTCAGTTTTGTTCACAACAACCAGTAGAGTCTAGAAATGCCTAGAAGAAGTCGGTCGCCCGATTTATTAAGGTGGCGGGCGGTAGGATGGATGGAAATGGGGTTGTCACAGGCCGATACTGCTAGACGGTTCAATGTGTCTCGCACTGTAATCCAACGACTCTGGGATCAAGTTTCAGCCCGAAGATTCTGTGTCTAGAAGACATGTTCCAGGCCGTCCACGTGTTACAAATCCTGCAGAAGAACGGTTTCTAGCTCTTTCGGACCGAAAGAGAAAACGCACTACTGTGCCGCAACTCATTGCAGACCACTTTGCAGCATGAGGGAGAAGAATTTTTGCTACTATGGTGCGAAGACGCCTTCACAATGCAGGTCTCTATGCAAGGCGGCCAGTTGTGTGTGGCCCTTCAACAGACGACAGAGAAGATCCCGCTTATGTTGGGCAATAAAACATGTTTCCTGAACCAGACAACAGTGGGCTTCTGTACTCTTCACTGACGCGTCCAGATTCACATAGGAGTGCGATTCAGGACGTCTTCTGATCCGAAGAGAACAATGACTCGATACCATCTCAAATGTTGTCGAAACATACAGGTACAGAAACGGTGGAATCATGGTTTGAGCAGGGATCTCATTCGGAGGCCATACTGACCTGCATGTGTTACATGGAGGAACTCTGACTGGTGCGAGATATCGAGATTAGATCCTTGATTCATATATGTGCCCATATGGTGGTGCTATTGGCAATGGTTTCATTCTAATGGATGATAATGCGAGACTACACCGAGCTGTAGATGTTGAGGATTATCTTGAGGATCATTGTTTGCAGAGAATGGAATGGCCAGCTCACATTTCAGACTTGAATTCGATAGAACATCTTTGAGACTATCTTAGAAGACAGGTTAAATCCTCCTCTACGGTCATTAAATGAGCTGGAACAAGGCTTACTCCATGTCTGGTCAGCGCTACCAATTTCGGTGTCCGACAATTTAATTGAGAGCATGGGAAGTCAATTCAGAGAGCATTCAAATCAGGGTGGACACATTCCGTATTAGAACCAGTTTTCAGTATTCTGTCACATTTTACTGCATAATACTACGATGTACTGATTTTCCAAGAATGGAATTTTCCACAATGCGTGCTTTTTTGTTGTAATTTCAATTATACGTTTAACTTAAGTAAATTTCTGTGTCGCATTTAATAAGTAACAGTTTAGCGCACATTTCCTCATAATTTTTTGTTTTTATATTCATTAATTTGCAAATTAGATGCAAAAAACCGGTTGTACCTTAACTTTTGGAGGACAGTATTGTGGTGGTTACTCGATAACCCCTGCCATATTTTTATTTTAATTCAATTGTATTAACTATTTTATTTCCTATCATCTCCTTTTTATTAATGTTCTCATTTTAAATATTATTTCGATTTCGTTTCTTTTGATGTCTTCCCTTGTAAATATTTCTTCCTTACGTAGCTTATCGAATGTTCTAAAACGGTAAAATCTTGTTTGAATTCATTCCTTCCGGTTTAAAAAGCTTCGAGAAGCTTCTCCATCATTCTATGGGTGGTTACTTCCGTTTAATCAGGCCCTCCCCTTGGCCTATCAAATTAAATTCTACAGATGACGTGATTTAAGCAGTTTAGTGCCTGGCCACCTTTTTGGCTTTCCTTCTTTAAGTGTATTATCATTTTTTTCCTTATATTCCCGCATATTTCCCTATACATTGACACGTAACTTGGCCTCTTTTTTCTCGCTTTCCCCATTCTAACTTTGCCAACTTGGCGTGTTCCGTTTTTGCGGTAACCCTTACGCTTTCCTCTCCCCTTTTCTCAGTGCCGCTACGGCAGTCGGATGGAAGGTAAGCTGTCGTGTGGTTGTTTTGTTGGGATGAGCAAAGTACCTCTACCGCATCGACCTAATCCTTTTGGCCTTTTTTTCTTCTACCGACCGCTTAAAGGTTCCCATAGCTTGTCGAGAATATATTAATATCATATATGCTTTATCGCAGTTTAAAATGGCACTCTTCTATGTTGTGCGAATTTTTCCATTTCATCCCAGATTGTTTCTCAATGAAATCATTTTTGTTTTCGGAAGCTAATGGCAATATTATTCTTCTTGCATAAAATATTGTAATTTTTCGATTTATGGAAGATGGCTTATAGGCAAAATATAATTATCTTCGCAAAATGGGATCCCCAGGAGAAAATAATAAAAAAAAATCTCATCATGATTCAATCTCTTCTTTTATTGAGTTGATAATGTTGATGATGTTAAGAGTTTATTTTCAGATCTTTATAAAAATGATTGATCGATTTTGTCAAATGAATATATATAAAGAAATTTGTGTGAAAAAGAATATCTATACCTGTTTATCATCCATGAGAAGAATTATTATAAAATAAATAATGGTCTATATACATATATTGTACATTCACGAGAATATATTATAAAAATATAATGTCATCACTTTGCTTCACAAATAATTATAAATAAAGTTTTATTCTTCAATTTCTTCAATTTGTGCCAAGGTAATTTTTTTTTCGTCTTGAGTCTTATTCTTCAGTCGTCAAGATTCAGGTAATGTTTTTTTTTCTTATTTACTTTATTTTTTTTCACAAGTGACTTTTAAGTTGATATTGTCATAAAAAAAAATCTATGAAGAACTATAAAAGTATATTTTTTTTCGTGTCCTTTTATTGTGGGTGTTTTGCTGGCCCTCATTCAATGCAATGTGCTTCTAACCATTTCTATGATCATTTGGCCTATTTCATAGAACGAAAAATAAAAAAAAAGGGGTTCTCGTCCTTTTCCCAAACACAACAAGTATATTATATATATATATACATAGCTGCAAACAGTTCCTGTTTTGTCTTAACACTATTTCCGAATCACAATCCTTATCTTAATTAATCTCATAATTCTGCAAGTAAATAACATGAAAATTAGAAAAAAGATTTCTATTAGGAAGATATGATACACTAAAAAGTGGAATAGTTGACAGTTAAGTATACAGTGTGCCCCACACAAAGCCGCCATGATTTTGTGCCGTAATCGGAGACGAAACAAAACCACGAGAACAAAATAAATATATTAAGGACTTTATAGAAATGCATATTTACAAGGAATAACCCATTCTTTGCCCCACTTGATCAGGAAAAAAATGAATGTATAAAAAAAGAAATTTAAAAGTGTCCCGCCTAAATAAAGCCTCTACTGTTTATAGCAATTATAACCGCCATGCTTATGTATGACTTGGAATATACGATGTGCATACCATTTACCAATAACCTGATTAACACGAGCATGAATATTATCCAAGTCCTCATTGATGGCGACCTTCAGTTCTGCCACAGATTTTAACTGTCTGCCATTGGCATTTAAAATTCTGCTGAGGATACTGCACGTATTTTCTTGGGGATTGAGATGAAGGTAGAGAGTAGGCCAATAACATGTCCCCAATTATCCAAAAAAAAAAAAAACACTCCTAGGTGAATTTTGCAAAAATTATGGGGGTGTTTTCCTGCTGAAAAATCCATTTTAGCCCACCAATTCTCTCTTCAATTGGAAATAAATGGTTTTCTAGCAATTATTGGTAATTGGTAGCCTACATGCTGTCTGAGGAAAGAGCCAGGTTAAGTTTATCACTATAACCGAAGCCTCTACACCATTAATAAGCCTGCATCTACACATGTTCAGCCTGCCCATGTCGAAAGCTACCCACAAGCAAAACAGAGTCGATGGGTCCAAACATCAAACCTGGAAGGACTAGTAACATCTTGTTATATTCCCAGATAAGAGAAAAATTAGTTTGGATGGCTGAGACTGTCTTGCTTTCTATTGGTATGATAAGAGGAAGGAAGAGGAAATTTTCTGCAAAAGACAGCACGATAGAGGCTTATTAATAGTGTTGGGAGGCTTCGGCTATATTGGTAAACTTAACCCAGCTTTTCTCTCAGATCGCATGTAGGCTACTAATTACCAATAATTGCTAGAATCCATTTATTGCCAACTGAAGAGAGAATTTATGGGCTAAGTTGGATTTTCCAGCAGGAAAACGCTCCATAACCTTTGTAAAATCCTCCTAGGAAAGACTTTTGGATAACTGAGGACATGTCATGGAATGGCCATTCCTGTACCTTCATCAATCCCAAGAAAATGTGTGGAGTATCCCCAGTATAACTTTAAATTCCAATGGCAGACAGTTCCAGTCTGTGGCAGAACTGATGGCCGCCATCATTGAGGCCTGAGATAACACCGATGTTAATGTCTTCCAGCAATTGGCAAGTCATATGACACATCGTATATTCGAAGTCATATGTAAGCATGGCGGATATAATTGCTATTAACAGTAGTGGCTTTATTTCAGCGGGACACTTTTTCCCTTTTCATTTTTTTTACATCTTTTTTTTCCTGATCAAGGGGGACAGGTAGCGAGCTATTCCTTGTAAATAAGTATTTTTATATAGTCTTTCTTAATATATTTGTTTCGTTCTCGTGGTTTTTTTCGTTTTCGATTACAGCACAAAATTATGATGGCTTTATTTGTGTGGGACACATTGTATGAAAATTTAGATATATTTAAAATTTTCATTTTACTGAAAAAACACGCTTTAAATTTTGCAAATAATGTTTAAAATAGTAAGATGCGGATTAGAGTGATTGCGGTGGAGAAGTTACAGTTTTGGTACTGATGAATATTTTGACTAAGTACTTTTTTTTGCTAGAAACTAAGCTTTGATTTCACATAAAAGGCATGTATTTTAAAATCTACTAAAAAAGGACACATTCTCTAAGAAATGTAGATGGATAAAAAGTTACCAATATTAATTTCCCGAGGAGATAGTTTAAAGACACGAATATGTCACGTGTCCATAGGTTTCACTTTAGCGAGGGGAATTTGAGATCTCACCGACCGAAAGTTGAAAGGAATCATTCGAGGTCGGTTTTATTTTTCTTAATAACTTGGTTAGAAAGCAATTTCTTTCGCGGATTGAAGCCGTTACCTGCATGTTGCGCCCAATCTAGTATGGACGTCAGCTCGTTTCCAAACAGCGAGTCGCAGTCATTGTTTTTAGCTTTTCCAGAAACTCCTAACATACCAGAATTCGTCTTTACGCCAGTGAAGAGAGCTGTACCAGTTGAAGCAGAATCAGGAATTTGGTGGCTCACGCTGTACACCTGAAATATTTAGCACAATATTCAATTATGGTAAAAAATAAATTATCGTTCCCTTATCCGCCCCTCGCCCTCCTTTCACCGCAATTACAAGTAGCATTTTCATACATAAAGGATGTTTCAAAATTATATGTCAGAAATAAGGACTATTCTCTACTGTGTTTAATACTGTTTCGCCTGTTACAGAAATCCCGTGATTTATTGTGCCCGTATCACGCATGGCAGAATAAAACGACCCAATCGTTCACATTTCCTGATGAATATGTTCAAATGTTCGGGATTCAGGCAGAATCCTATCCGGGGACTATTTCATGTAAATCCTTTGAACAGGCAATCCATTTTCTTGCACAACTCCATGCAAAAAATGCATGTCGGAAAGATTCGCATTCATATAAAGACAACTTGTTAGAAGTCCGTGCGGGAAATGATGATTCAAGCCAATAAAAAGCCTTTATCTGCCACACTCAACAGCAACTACTACTATCTTAACCCTTTCCGGCACACTGTGCCCGGTCTGGGATACCTAATTTTAATTCCAAACGGGCAAACGGCACCAATAATATTTTAGTAAAATTTTGTTCTTACAATAAGAGCTTAAATTAAGGAATTCAAGATATCTAAAAAATTCTTTTGTGAATTCCGGTGTCAGTCGATAATTTCTCATTTTGCTACAAAATTTACCCGTGTCGGAAAGGGTTAAAGCTGCATTTCGCACCCACATTCCTATACGAAATCTACTTATTTAGGTTCCCTATATTTGCCTTTTTGTTTTTGGCATATAATTTTGAAACTCTATATTTAATACAAGTTAGCAATAACAAAGACATCAATACGATTAAAAATCAATTTCTTTTGTCCTAAAGTAAAGCAGTTTTCTGCAGTATCCTCCTCAGTCCCGAAACAAATATCATAAAGGGCGAAAAAAAAAAAAAGAGTTTAAAAGTATTGTAGTATTTCTCTAATGAAGAAATACATTTATTTTCGCGCGTGTTTCTTTCATATCGTCGCTCCATTAATGAATTTTTTTTTTAAGAAAAGATTTTATATCAGCCGCATATGGCAACAAAAACTGCATAGCAACAGTTTTTGTTGCTATGCAGTATGTAAGTGTTATATTTACATTATGATTATTCTTTTTGAGTGTTCTTTTTGTTCGTCTTGTAAAATGTTGTATTAAATATTGTGTGTTTTAAATGCCTTTATTATTTAAAATTTATCCAAACGCGCACTCTAATGGTGACCTTCGGACTGAAGCAAACTATAAAGGTTTTATAATAAGTGAATAATATTTTATTTTATTTAGAAAAAAAATGTCAGAAGTTAATGCAGTTCCAGTATGATGGTCGGTCTCTTCAAATGAATTTTGAATCTAATGAAATATATCGGCGAATTTGATCTTGTGAGCAATATAGACCTGGAATGTAAACCCGCATTACTGAAAAAGAAACTGTGCTATTATATTTTCTAATATGTCAAAATTTCGGTTGTAAAAGGCCAACACTTGAATGGATCATTTATAGTAATATTTGGTACAAAACCATAAAAATATGCCTCAAACCATCACTGAGAAATTAACTATCTGTAGAATTATCTATATTCTATAATCAGGCTCCTCCGATTATAGAATTTTCGACCATAAACTAGAATTTTCCTTGGAAAAATATTTTAACATGCAAATTTTTCGAAAGCCATTTAGTAGAATCTTTTTAAAAAGCTAATCTTTCATAATCGGGTTCACCTGATTATAGAATTTTTCCACATAAATCTATAACTAAGCAATGTAAAGCAATATATTATATGCCATGACCTCCTCCGAAAATTTGTCTGATAGTGCAAAATCTACCTAGCAGAACTCAAGTTATAAGCAGGCGGAACAAAATTCTCGTTTGCATTATATCTATAAAAGTAGATAAAGAGAGTAAAACCATATGTTATATGATAAGATATGACCTTCTCCCCAAAAATTATCTAACTAACTGTGCAAATCCAATAAAAATCCATCTAGCACGTCTTATGAACAACTGTAATAAAATTCCTGTTTATATTTTGTATATATGGTAGAAGATTCATCAGGTGCATACTTCCCTCGTTTTTCTTATCATTGCGTTATTTTAACCCTCAATTAGAGCGGCGTGCGTCGTACGCCAATTAGTTCTTGCTGACTGTAGATAACCAGACTTGCCAATCATAAGCATTCACCCTTCCTCTATCCACGTAGAAATATCTTCCGTGTTCAATGCGCCTAACAAACCCGTTCTAACTGACTTCTGCTTTCTCTTTTAACCCTTTAACGATCATAGCATTTTCACTGCTAAGATGTCGAAACAGATGAATGACACCGGTAATTAAGAACAAATATATTTCTAAATAAGAAAACGTGATTCTTCACATACAAAATAAAAGGGATATTTTTAGATAAAAATACCGGTGTCAGTGTTGCGTGTCGGAATTAAAATTTTGTGGTTTCGTGGCGAAACCAATGAACGTTAAAGGGTTAAATCTGCTCTTGTGAACGCTTTCAGATTTAAGCATCAGAATTACTTCGTTAAAGCCATAATATCTTAAGTGCTACTGTAATACTTAAGCAGCCATTAAAAAGAGACACAATAATAATAAAAAACAAGCATACTGAAAAAAGCAATACTAGCTTTAATTTTGATTTCATGGGTACATTATTTAAAATAGATTTTATAAAATTTACAACAGTTAAAAAATGTTATGTTATTGTGAATGGCTTTTGACTAACCTAACTGCTTTTTGGCCAATTCTTCACTGGTTCTGGCTACTTCATCTATAATAACATCTTTATCTAAATTATAAAATAAATCTCTTTCTATATTCATGAAAAGAAGATTAGACATAAGATCTTGGCTTAAACGAGATCTAAGTCGATTCTTAACTATTTTAAGTTTAGAAAATACCCCCTTTCACAGGTGTCTTGTGTACAAGATATAGTTAATATAAATTTGTAAGATACATACAGGTTAGTAAACATTCCAGATTGTGAGAGTTCAAAAACAACAGAAAAGGCGCATGATAAACACCGAAGACATTTTTTCTTGTCAGAGCAATAACCATATAGATTTTCCTCGTCTTCAAATTCAGATTCTACATTGTCACACGTTTAACCCCTTCGGGGCAGGTGCCTTTTACTCAAATTTTATTCGGTTGGTACCACTTTTTAAAAAGAGGTTACATTTACTTAAAGAATAACGAAAATGCTCTAATAAAAAAAACATTTTTCTTTTTTTTTTTCTAGTGAAAAAAAGGCTATATGTTCTTTTTGAGGGTGCATACGTACACCCATAGTACCGAACATGTTTCCACAAAAACAGTTTTAATTTTATTCTCATTTACAGGATAAATGCATTTTTTTTAAACCAGATTCCTTCGAAATATCAAAGAGCAGCACATAAGAATTATTAGTACTTTGAAACTTTTTTGGAGATTTTCAGCTGTATTATCAATCCTGGTAAGTGGTCAGCAGAACACCATAAATATCCGTAATTAGCCTATGATATTTTGAGCCACTTGTCTGTTAATCGCTTAGGACAGCACAGAGATCCATGAGCCAGCAGCAGAATTTTTTTCTGCAGTCTGCAACACAAGTAAAAATTTTTAAAAAAGTCTGCAGACCAATCCCTCGCATTACATTATCTGCACTCAAACCTCCCAAGTATTTGTGATAGACATAAAAGAAAAGTATACTTAAAAGAAAAAGTTGCCTTTGTTCTCAGAACTTTTATCACCTCATACGTTGTCCGAAAGAGGGGAAGGGGCTCCCCTTTGACAAAATTTGCGGGGTTTTCACGATCTTTTGACTAGATGCCATTTTCGCGATCTTTTGACGAGACGTCATTTTTTGCGATCTTTTGACGAAATTTGCATTTTTCGCGCTTCTTTGAAAAGATTTGACGATTTTACCGATCTTTTGACGAAAACTGCTGTTTTTTTTCGCGATGTCTTGAATAAATTTGTCGTTTTTTCGCGATCTCTTGAAGAAATTTGCTGATTTGTCGTGATCTTTTGACACAAACTGCCGTTTTTGTCGATCTCTTGACGAAATTTGTCGTTTTTTTCCGCTACCTTTTGAAGAAATTTGCGTTTTTTTGTCATTTTTTGAAGGAATGTTCCGTTTTTTCGTGATTTTTAAATGAAATTTGCCGTTTTTTCGCGACTTTTTTGAAGAAATTATTTGCCGTTTCATTATCTTTTTGCGAAAACTGCCTTTTTTCGCGATCTTTTGAAGAAATTTGTCGTTTTTTCGTGATTTTCTGACGAAAAGTGCCTTTTTTTCGTGATCTTTTAAAGAAATTTTCCTTTTTTTTGCAATTTTTTGAAGAAATTTTCCGATTTTTGCGATCTTTTGAAGAAATTTATCTTTTTTTCGTGATATTTTTTTGACGAAATTTGCCGTTATTTCGAATTTATTGAGAAAATTTGCCATTTTTCGAGATTTTTTGACGTAAACTGCCGTTTTTTCCCGGTCTGTGGTCGAGATTCGCGTGGTTTTTCGCGATCCATGACGAAATTCATTTATTTTCGAAGACTATTTGTCGAAATTCGCCATACATTTTATGTCCGAATTTTTGGATTTAGGACCGAAATTTTTTAATTTCTGCTAAATTTTTACCAATTGAAAATAGTCTGTAGACCTTCCCAAGAGTCTGAGACTTGCGTCGCAGCGTTGCGCCGATTCTGCTCCCGGGGAGCCAGCCAGCAACCCTATTCCGTCTGGCTAACGACAAAATACGGCATCATTAAGTAGGCTATCCAAAAATCAATTGGCAACCGCTTAGCATTTATTGTAAAATCGGTTGGGAAAAAAAAAGATTATTGGGAAATAGTCAAATTATTAATTTCGTATAAAGTAATACGTCCCCTATTTTTGGGGCCCCCTTAGGCTGGGGGCCCTCGGCGATCGCCGACCTGCCGACCTGGCCAGTCTGGGCCTGACGTTGATGGATTCAGTTCGCTTCCCCTCCAAGTATGTCACAAAAAATTTCTGTAGCCTCTGAAGATTATTTGCGTAATTTACAAGAACTTTCAGATGAAGAATCCTATAGCAGTGCATCTGATATCGATAAATGTGAGTTCATTGAACTTTCTGATAATGAAACGGACTCAGAAATCGATGGAGACCTTAGAGAATTTTAAAAGTATTTTTCTTCTTTTTTGTTCTATATGTAATTTTTTTCCTTAATTTATTTTTAACATAGTTGCTGACCAGATTAATAATATAAACTAGGAAATGTATCTATAAATTTGAAGCAGAGGATGAAAAAAAAGACCTGGCGTACGCCGCTCCTTTAAAATTGCACTGAACGTAAGTGCCTCCAAAGGGTTAAAGAATAGAAAATCAGTAGTTCGTATGAAAAATAATTGGATCACATTATTTGGATCTTTTTAATTTGAAACGTATATGTTGTTTAATTACATTAAAGTGTGGAGTTGACAGGGTTCAAATCATGGCCCCTGATTTGTAAGCCTGGATGCTGTCAATTGCATCACTATGACATTTATTCCAAAACTTCATCATCTTGTCTATGCTGGAAAAATAGATGTCTGCTTTTTAGAGAAATCGTTCAGGGTTTATAGTTCATTTGGATTATGAATAATTGAAAATAGGTATCTTCTTTGGTTAAGAATATGTGCAATTATTGAAAAGAACTTAAAAATTAATTGTATTGCAGATACTATCATTTAATAATAGTTTTGTTTAAAAACATTTGTTTTAAAAACTTGTGAAACACCGCGATCAGCATCCATTTCTATTCTTCGATTGTATTCTTCAGTTAACTTATATTTTTCATTAATTGGGAATTTAATTCTGTTTCAGGTCGCAATTCCAAAGTAAAAATTAAGCTATCGTAAGATTTAGGTACAGAAACTAGTAATAAAGCAGATATGTGATCATCTTTTATTTCTTTGCCAACACCTTTTAACTTATCTTTAATTCAAACATTTGAATGATATGTTCATTCCTATTAGCACCTTCTGGCATTTTAGAATCGCATAATTTTCAAAATAAGAAAAGCTTATTATATTATTATAGCATTTATTTCTTACAGAAATCGTTCAGAGTTCGTATACTGCAGATATTACCATTTAAACAAAACCTGAAGAAATACTTTTTATAAATATTGTTAAAAATATGTTTCATAAAGATTAGCATACATAAAATCAGCCTATAAATTTATGTTAGTAACCTATCAAAAAATCTTTTATCATTTATTCAAGATAAGGTGCTAATTAAAAATTATGCACGACAATGGAAATATTTTCATATTTTAACATTTTGAGGTTTTCTGAATTTGTTTTAGCCAGTTTTAAATGTATATCATATATAAATGTATATGCGTTATGCATCTTGTTAAAATGTATATTGTTAAAATTTTCACAAACGGTTATATCCCTAAAGCTCATTCTTAATAACGAAACTGGGTTTATCTCTAATCCTGATTTAGTTTTTATTGTTGAAATTAGTATTTAACTTCAAAGTCTACTTCCGCCTGTAAGCCGAGCCGGCAGGGATTTTTTCTTCTGAAATGACACCATAAATTAACATAAGAATAATTTCTCTTTTTGACCATATTTCATTTTTGGATCACAAATCAGATTTTCACAAATTAGAAAATTTGCTCGTTCCGCCGCCGAATCATTTAGAATTTTATATCTGATCGGGAGCCCAAATTCACCCAAATCCGATCCATCGAGTGGTTTGGTTTGACGCTATTTTTTTCGTTTCGGATAAGATTAACTTTATCGGGTTTGGCATGGTTTCACATTGAGATTTGATTCTTTCGAGTTCGATTAACTCGACTTTTCGAAAAAGCATATAACACTTTCTCACAAAAAAAAGAAAGAAAAATCTATATATTTACCTGAATTATATGTTAATATTACTGCACAAAAAATAAAATTGATATGAGAGATATAATTGTAGACGATTTTTCCATAATTGGATTAAAATATGAAATAATTTTCTTCCATTATGAATCCGATTCAAATTAGAGATGATTCTAAAGAAAATTTTCGGGTTCGTGTCGATTATAACAGACCCGTGCAGAACTCTAGTACGATTGACAAAATTCGGTTCCTATTCCTGATCCATACAGAGCCTATGTGAAAGATATGTTTTTGGACATCACAATTTCGTGTTACACTAAAAACAAGCTATCAAAATAACAACTTCCGAAAAATTTTAGTGGTATTTTTTTTAGTCATTTTCTTGCGCGTAGCAAGTACTCTTTAATTTTTTTTATCATGGAGTAAATTGACAACGATTCTGTTCATTATTGGTATTTTTTTTTTTTTTAAATCTCGAACAGGATTTAGTTAAAATTTACATACTTTAGCAAGGGCCGTGTAAGGAAATTTCTCGAAGCTCAGCTGACTGTCCTCGCCTGTCCGACCTTCCTTCTGTCCCTGGTATAATCTAGAAGCCATCACAGTACTGACTCCCATACCATCTCCGACGAAGATTATGACGTTCTTGGCTATTCTGTTATTTGGTTGTATATACAGGGAGTCCTTCAGATCTTGTTGTCCCATTTCATACCAGAAGGTAGGTGACTGTTCTGTATTATAAAAAAAAAGTAAAAATCAGTAAATATAGTTAAAAAAAAATTCCAAGCATGATTTGATGCAATGTAGCTTTTCAAACTGGTACTTTAGCTTACTTTCAAATAATCCGATCGAGATTAAATTTTACAGACTGACGTAAATCCGAAGACAATCTAATATTGTCATGATTTTTGGTGGTTATCATACATTTATACACGTTTTACAGGATAACACAAAAATTTTGGACGGATTACCGCTAAGAAGTTTTAGAAAATGTTTTAGATTAGATAAAATAAGACTGCGATGGTTGTGTTTTTTTAAATAGTATGCATTATTTTGTCATTGAATTTGAAAGTTAGCATAAGTTTCAACTATCATGTCATGATTTTTCTCAAATGATAAACTCTCAAAGTTAAAAAAGAAAAATCGGATATTATAAAATAAAGGAGATGACTTTTTTTTTTAACTTTTGATAATTGATTTTCATGTACTTTTCAACACTAAATTTGAAAACAGCTTCATTTTTAACCATCATGTTTGAATTTCTTGTAAATCGCAAAGGTCAAAGTTAAAATGTAGCGAAAATCTGATGCTATAAAACACATGTAGTTTTTTAAAAAATTTAATTATATTCAATTTAATAATTTATTCATTTTTTGTGGCTTATACTGGATTTCTTACAGCTAAACAGCTGAAGAGTCAGATGAGGTGGATGAAAAGATTCAATTTTAACTTTTAACTTTTTAACTTTGAAAATTCTCAATTTGCGAAACATTTTGACATGATGGTTAAAAATGAAGGTCATTTTTGGATTCAGCGTTAAAAATACACAAAAATCAATTATCAAAAGTTAAAAACACAACAATAATATCTATTTTATAGTATGGAATTTTCGCTACTTTTTTTAACTTTAAAATTTAAGATTTTCAAAAAATCTTTACGTCATGGTAAAAAATGAAAGACAATTTCGGATTCAGTGGCGCAAAATGCATACGAATCAATTATCAAAAGATAAAAAACATAATCTAACTCACTTTTTGCAAACTAGCGTGTTCTGTAACATTTAAAAATATATATCATTTTGTAAAGAATTGCGGCTGTTGATTTTCATTGTTTTATTTAATAAAAATTTGTCCCCCTCCCACTTATATGCTTATAACAAGTTGTATATTTTACATTAATACTTTAGAATGATTAAATATTTCAAATTTATATTGCAATTATAATTTTATTTTCAACCATGTTTTTAGTATTTCTGACGAAGTTATATATTTCTCCTAAATTTGTGAATGACCCCTAATTTACAGCAAAATATATGCTCGAATTTTAAACAGCTATTATTCGATCAAATTTAATCGTAGGATTACGGGACCTTTTATTTTTTTTGTCTTACTTGTCAGTGTAACAAGAAAATCTTACTAAACATAACTTATAGGTCGGGGAGATCGCTTGCAAATTTAAATTTCATATTTTTTTAATAAATATTTTTATTGAACGAAATAATTTGTAAAAAATATCTTTACCTCATTTAAAACAGTTTTGTAATTGAAACTATGTCTAACGGTTAAGGAGTTAGCCATTGGCCACCGTTGAGACTGGACACTCTGTATATTACTGTAAAACTATTTAAATTATTTATTTTTGGATTTGTGTTTTCCTTAAGCACAACATTGAAATTTCTCTAAGTCCATAATATCCGGGTTCTAGCCATGCCAAAAGAAACAATTATACAATAAGAGATGAAGATGAGAGATTATCTTACTATACAAACAAAATGATATGTATTATGATAAAACCAATTACAATAATGAATAAAACATGATACAAGATCCAATATAATCATTAGAAGATTAAACTTCGTAATCATTGTAGGATTAGCAATCTTCAATTGATTACAACTATTCTTAATGAATTACCTAGTTTGAAGAATAGCAAAACAAGAAAGTTAATAAAATATACGAATTACACATTTCCATAAACAAGATATGTGATTGAGGATACTATATTCATGTAGGTAATTATTTAAATCGAAAACGTAATGGTTAATGCTTTTAATGAAGAACAAAACAGCAATAAAAAAGGTATAAAAATTAATAAGTAAAGAAAAGTTTGAAAAAAGTAAAACCGCTCTTTTATAAGCATTTAACATCTAAAAAAATCTTGCTTCGTTCTATGATTGCAATTCACGTTGTTCCATAAAAGGATATTTTTTAATGATGTTGGTAAAAAAGCATGATTTTTTTTTTACATGGACTTTCAATCAAACATCGTTAAGAGCCCTTATTTTGAAATTCAGACAAAAAAGTGATGTTTTGATAGTTGTATTTTTTAATTGCCTTGATATTTTTTTATGTTGAAGTGAATCATATTTAATGATTAATCTGCAATTTTGAAGCCCTATAGAGATATCCCTTCTCTTCCCTATAGAAAATATCAAAGTTCACGTTTGTGAATGCCATTTTTATGAAAAATGAAATCCCAATATTTTTGGAATGGCGTATCTCTGGCAAGCAAAAACATCCCAAAATTCTTTTGGCATAAACTTATAATATAACACTACCTGCTTGTTAAAATTTGCTTCCATGTAGCATTGTTATTTTACATTGTTATGTTGCCACAAAGCAGGCTCGGACTGGCCCGAAGGCCGGTGCGCCCTCGTCCAGGCTAAACTTCGCGTCCCCAATTGCCTAAGCTGCTCCAATATTTTTTCACTCATTGAAGATGTACATTGATTAGTGTACAAAATTATAATTTAAGCCTTATGCGAGTTTGTCAAATTATTTCAAGTCAGATACAATACAAGTAAATAAAATTTACTTGAGTTTGTTAAATAAATAAATAAAAACGCTCTCTGAAAATCTAAGGTCTGCGCCCTTTTTCATGGCCCAGTCCGACCCTGCCACAAAGTACAGTCAAAATGACGTTTTTGTCCATTTTCCGCTCTTAATATCTTATTTAAGCTATAATACCCCAAAGTTTTTCTTATAAAATATGAAAGTGCACTACTAGGACAAGCTAAATTATGTAGTACTGAACGGAGATATTGTTGCTGTTAGTAGCTATAACCTGTTAAATATTCAAAATTTCCAAAATCTGCAATATTTAAAATAGTTAATTTCAAAAAAGCGCCATAATTGAATGAAAAAAAAATTTAATGCAATAGTTGAACATATGTACAAAAACATAGAAAAGAAAAAGAAGTGGGGCCTCGTGATATTTTTTAGTAAAAAAATGACAAAATGTATAAGAAAAGCAATGGCTATGATCACATTTTTTCCCTAAGAGAAAATAAAACATTCCGTTTCTCTTTCGGAAGAGCCGACAAAAAAGGGATATTTCATTTACTTATAGGGAAAAATCATAGAAAGACGAAGGAGAATTCGGATGTTTCATTTTTTTAGGGGAAAAATGAGATCGTGGACATTGCTTCTCTTGTAATTTTTGCATTTTTTTGTCTAAAATTATGCAAAAATTACGTGTACGTATGTACATATGTACGTATGCAAAAATTACGTGTACGTGTATGTACGTATATTCAACTATTGCGTGACATTTTTTTTTTCATTCAACTGTGGCGTTTTTTGAAATAAACTACTTTAAATGCTGGAGATTTACGAAATTTTGAATATTTAACAGATTATAGCTACTACAGCAACAATTTCTCCGTGCAGTACTATATTATTTAGCTTGTCCTAGTAGTGTACTTTCATTATCTATAAGAAAAACTTTGGGGTATTATAGCTTAAATAAGATATTAAGAGCGGAAAATGGACAAAAACGTCATTTTGACTGTACTTTGTGACAATATAACAATGTAAAATAAAAATGTCCCATGGAAACAAATAAATTTTAATAAGCAGGTAGTGTTATATTATAAGTTTATGCCAAAATAATTTTGGGATATTGTTGCTTGCCAGAGATATACCACTCCAAACATATTGGGATTTCATTTTTCATAAAAATGGTATTCAAAGTCTCGAAATTTGATATATTCTATAGGAAAGAGGGAATTTTTTCATAGCTTCAAAATTGCACACTATTCATTAAATAAGATCTACTTCAACATATAAAAAAATCAAGCAAATCAAAAAATAAAACTATCTCACTTTGTCTGATTTTCAAAATAAGGGCTCTTAAGCACCAAAATCGCATCTGAGTGCAAGTAGTCGAGTGAGCGGCGAGTGGTCAGAGAAAAACAGTCTAAAAAAAGGAAACTACCAGTATTTTCTTACAGAAAATATTTTAAATAATATACAGGGATTAAAGAAGACAGATTTTTCTTTAACGAAATACTGGTATTTAACACCTTTTTTGACTGTGCACTATACATCGGAAAAAATTATATTTAAAGTTTGATGTATCTAAAAATTAATGCACTGTCTCGCGTAATACGCATTTGAAAATTTAACAAAAACATCTTGGGAAAAAAAAATATTAAGGTTTGAAAAAAAGTAGGGATTTTTAAAAATTCAAATTTTCTTAAAAATTAAAAAAAATTTAACTATGTATTTTTTTTTTCAAAATTTTCTTTTAGTTGAACATTTAAATGCAAAAAATTTACCATTTAAACGATACTTATTAGAAATTGTTAAAAAGCTAAACTTAAAAACTTAAAACAGAGTTAGAATGTAGCATGATGCTTTGCGAAATTTGAAACAAATTATACACTAAAAAACAAATGGGATACTTAGCAATGGTTTTGCATATATGGCATACCTTCTAAATGCTGAAAACAATATTTACTGGGAATATCAAGACACCTAACAGCACTAATTATTGATGATAAAGTCATTTCTCAGAAATAAAGTAATTATTAGAGTTCAATAGCTACTTTACATTTATATCTATTAAAAAAGAAAATTCACATAAGAAAAATCAGAAAAAAACCCCAAAGCTAATAAAGAAAGTAATCAGCATAATTATCTAGAAATTAAACGGCCTGCGATATATGATGAATCAGAATTGCTACATGATTCATTATATGATACGGCACTTATATAAATGATACGTGCATCAAAGCATATAAGTGTTGAAAGCTATCAAGCATGCAGAAAAAAGAACATTTGAAAAAAGACATTAGATTTCCAATGCAATATAAAATTATTATTTACTTATCTAGAAAAGTAAATATGCAATTTGTTCTTGAATGAGATTGATGAAGAGATACTGATAAATTGCTAGCAAATGTATGTAATTTTCAAAGACCCTGGAGCAGAAAATGATAACGACATCGTGGTTTTTCAATCAATTTACATCTATATCAGATTCTAACTTTGGATGGAACCGCCATTGGCAACTGGCATTTCTCTTCCGTCAACAAATATGATTGCATAAATGCATATGAAAATGTTTTCTCATCTTGCCTTTTAACTTAAAAATTTCATTAACGAAATTTCATTATGCTACTTTTTTTTTTAAGTTTACGATGGTAAAAACTAGTTTTTTTTTTCTCCTACAGGTTTGCATCAAAAACGTACAAAGTGATATTTTTCACAAAAATGAGATGTATGAAATAATGAAAGATGATTTACAACTATTTTCGGCTGAAAAATATAAGGTATTTAGTAAGCAGTGCAAAATTCTGTTATATTCGTCTTTACCTACCCCCTCCCTTGAAATATATAGAAATAATCACAACAAAAAAACTGTTAGACTAATGAATTTATAACTGCAATTCTGTATCTTTGAAGGTCCTTTCAAACCCTGCCATGTTAATTAGAATTGTATAAATAGTAGCTTCATTCATATTATGTAATATTTTAGGGAAAACGGCTATTGGAATGAGACAGCAAATAAAATGAAAAATTAAAAGCTTACTAACATTATTGGTTTTACAAAATATCCCACATATAACGATGATGCTAGAATCAAGGGGAAAAAAAGATATCCCTATACTAACTGTGACACAAATGATTGTAAAAAAAATGTGACTAGGACTAATCAATTAATAGTGCCAATTAATTAATGATGCATTTAATTTTGCATAGGGGGTCGGTTGCGTATAAAAATTGTAAAAATCTTTAAAAATTTCAACTTTTTGAAACTACATTTAAAGTCTTCGATAAATGTTACTGTTTAATACCAAACAATAAATCATTCAGTCTAGTAGTCTAGGAACTATACGGATTTTATCTTCTAACGTTAAAATTAATTTAATCATTGCAAAACAGATTGTAACAAAAATGAAAAATAAAAATAAGCCGAATTAAAAAATATAACTAAAAGATAAAATTCAAATTTATAAGCATTACAAATGTCTTATCAAACTAAAAAATTATTTCAATAAAGGAGCAGAAATAAAAAATTGTATAGTGTTAAAATTCGATAAATCGGAGCTTTCACTGATGACAGTCGGGAAGTGAGGTACGCCCCTCGACCCTTCTCTCTCCCCCCCTTTTTAATTCAATGTTTTTACTTTGAATTTTGTGCATAGTGATGGGGTCTTAAAGTTCTTAAAACGGCCGTTTACAATATATATATATATATATATATATATACAGGGTGTCCGAAAAGTCTGGAACGGTCGAATAACTCGAGAAATACATATGAGATTGAAAAACGTAAATATACGTGTTAAATATTTTTAAATAAGCTACTCAGTGATAATCAGTGAACTCAGTGTCCCAAATTTGACCTTCGCAACCGACCCCCTGGGGGTCAGAGGGGGTCCAACTTTGAAATCTTAAATTATAACCCCCATTTTTTATTGCAGATTCGGATTTTACGGACAAAAATACGTAACTTTTGTATTTGATGTTTATTTCGAATCCTCGTTTATCACGGTGTAATTGAGCATATTAAATCGATACATATTTCGGCTTTTCCAACGGGATTTTTCCTAATCGAAACTAATTGGGGAGAATTTATGACATCAAATTCCTCGTCTTTTGCAATAATAGCGTTTCCTGAAAATCACCCGTGCCGATTATTTCGGTAGTGCTACACAGTTAAAAATTTGATCCATTTGCTGTAGCGTCACTCCACAGCTTTTATAGAATATCTCTCATGACCAATGAGAATGTTCCATAACACAGTAAAGTACACTGTAAAAAAATTGACCCTTTTGCTGCATCGTCACTCCACCGCTTTTATAGAAAACGATTACTTTACTGTGTTATGGAGCATTCTCATTGGTCACAAAAGAGATATTCTATAATAGCTGTGGAGTGACGCTGCAGCAAATGGGTCAAATTTTTAACAGTGCAGCACTATTGAAATAATCGCTACGGGTGATTTTCAGAAAACGCTATTCCTACAAAAAACGAGGAATTTGACGTCAAAAATTCTGCCCAATCAGTTTCGATTAGGGAAAATCCCGTTGGAAAAGCTGAAATATGTATCGATTTAATATGCTCGATTACACCGTGATAAACGAGGATTTGAAATAAACATTAAATGCAAAAGTTACGAATTTTTGTCCGTAGAATCCGAATCTGCAATAAAAAATTGGGGTTATAATTTAAGATTTCAAAGTTGGACCCCCTCTGACCCCAGGGGGTCGGTTGTGAAGGTCAAATTTAGTATCACTGAGTAGTTTATTTAAAAATATTTAACACGTATATTTACGTTTTTCAATCTCATATGTATTTCTCGAGTTATTCGGCCGTTTCCAGACTTTTCGGACACCCTGTATATATACATATATATATTGCATTTTTTGAAATGTATTGCATTCTTCATATACTGATACAAAATACAATTCTCCCCTCTTCTTGATACAATATAGGTTATTCTATTAATTTTAATAGATAGTTTATATTTTAACATTCTATAACTCTATAGATATAGGTATATATGTAAGCTCACGTGCGGGACATTTTGCTCGTTTCTAATGGAATGGGCCACATAAAATCTAACCCTACAGATCCTTTCAAAGGAGTGTTACCTGGAGTAGACATTGTGCATTGGCGGGTTAATCCAATAGTACATTACATTCACAACATGACAAATTACAGGTAATCAATTTCATGTAAATACAACTTCTGGGGTTGGAACTCTTTTCATAGCTGATTATTCGTAAAAATCGTGTTTTTTCAGAGAAAAGAACTCAATTTTTTTTATATCGGATTAGTCAATAGAGAATTTTAAAGCAAAGCTCTTAAAACTACCCAGATTTTTTTCTTATCCGGATTCTTATACTTTCCTTAGTCTCAATATTCGATCTTTTTTCCTTCTTACTACTTAAACACACACTTCCTTTATGCGAGCTGAAATAAAAACAATTGTAATGAAAGTACACATTTAATGATCATACGAAGATATAAAAACTATGTTAGATCACTAACTTTACAGTCTTTCAAAGAAAGCAAATTAGTTTTTTTATTTCCAAAATTGGTTATCTAAACGTATTTCGATACTTTAAACGGAATAATCTTTAAAACGACATTTCATTTCATTCGGTCGTAATTTGATAATTATGTCGAAAAATTTCAAAGGAACATGAGGTCAATTGTAATTCTAAACGATGCGATGATGAATAGTCATGAAGTTTTGCAACCTAGTGAATTCAAAATGACCCAAGAAACCAATTAAAAGTTGTAAAACATCGACTAATTGTTATTTAATGAGTTTTTTGTGACAGCAAAACATCGGTTTATTGTTTCTTAAAAAACATTAGAACGTGTTCTCATCATCCAGATGCTGCTAATGAAGAAAGACGAATTCCTCTTTAATTTTTCTGAAAAAGACTATTGATATGACACCATGTAACATTATTAACAAGGTTTCTTGGAATTTAAATAAAAATTTAATTTTAATTTTGTAATTTTATCGCGCTATAATGCTAATTTGTGGTATAAAAACGATACTGAAAACTAAGTAATTTTAAAAAGATTTATTTATTCAATTTTATTTTCGAAACGATATTTGAATTTAATTTTGAGCTACACGATACGTTTCAAAGTACATAATACTTCTTTATATTAGGAGAGTTAATATGTTTATAATATACGGGATATCACAAAATGGACCAAGAATCAATATAATTTGAAAATGGTGACAGCTATTAAAAATTCTTACAAAAGGGTTATGTAAAATGTCAGGAGACTTTTACTAAGATTCTCTGTTTTTTTCCAAACAGCAACGATAGATGTCACAAAAAATAAACGCTGAATTGCTGCCCAATTTCTGATCTCTCTGTTTTCTTAGTAACGATGTGAAGGAAGAAAGTTAAATACATGGAGTTGGCCTCTAAAAAAGAATATTGTAATGGCAACTGAGACCCTTTCCATATATTTAAACTCCATCCTTCACATCTATAGTGGGAAACCATAAAATCGATAGCTTTTAGTGACTATTGTTTGCAGCACCAACTATGACTGCTATTTGGAACTAAACCGAGAATCTCAATAAGAAAACTCCTGCAATCTTAGATAACCTCTCCCGCAAAATTTTTTTTATAGCTGTCAACATTTGCAAGATTTTTTTTTTAAATCAGTCAGTTGATTTTAGTACACCCAGTACTTATACAAATAATATATTTATAATAAACTATTCTTATAATTTATTTATATAATAATATTTCTGCGCAATTCCATCTTAACAGACTAACAGACATACAAGAAAAAGGAACTTTATCTTATTCAACAGATAATTATGCATTTCATGGATGACTACACTTAGAATATGATGCAAGCTAAATTAATACATTTATTATGAAAAAAATATTTAAAGTAAACAATTATAATAATAAAAAAACTAATTGGATGTGCCAATCCCAAAACTTCCTTCTATCTCATACGTACCTGTTAATACTTCTAAAAAAGGAGTTACACATGTTAATACTTCAACATTATTAGTTCAATATTCATCGAACTTTGATTTTCATCTTATATTTCTGCTTGAGTCAATTAATCGGAGTAAAAAAAAAGAGTTAATATGGATCATGATATTTTTTAAAATCAGTAGTTTTCCCTTATTCTGTTATCATAAGCTGTTTACAAATAGCCGGATTAGCAGGACGCGAGCTCCTGTCTTTGCACGACCCGATAGACAATAGAACTACGAAAAATAGAAAATTGATGCAAACTTCGTTATCACAGCGGAACATTTTCATATTCAATGAAGAATTGAAGACCATAGAGAAAAAACTGGTCAAGTTTTATACATAACTTCATACACTTTTTGATGATACAATAATGAAAACTGCACATAAATTGCTGTTACAGTGTCCATTTCTGGCGAATTTTTCTCAAATTCAGGCAAGACCTACTAGACATAGCCAAACACTTACACAAAAATTTGATTCAATTCTATGCACAACTTCATACAATATTCGATAGTACAATAATGAAAATAGCACAGACATTGCTGTTAGAGCGCCCCCATCTGGCGGATCTTTTTCAAATTCAGAAAGGACCTACTAGCCATGGCCAATCACTTACAAAAAATTTGGTTCAATTTTATGCATAACTTCATACACTTAGGTGGTACAAAATTGAAAATGGATAAAAATTACTATTAAAGCGCCCGCTTTCGGCAGATTTTTTTTAATTCAGAGAGGACTTGCTAGCCATAGCCAAACACTTACACTAAAAATTCCTTGGTTCAATTCTATGCATAGCTTCATTCACTTTTCGATGGTACAGTATTGAAAATAGAACATAAATTACTATTATAGCCCCCCCCCTTCCGGCAGATTTTTTCAAATTCAGGGAGGATTTACTAGTCATAGCCAAACACTCACATAAAAAATTTGGCTCAATTCTATTCATAACTTCATACAATTTTCGATGATATGATATTGAAAAGGGCACAAAAATCGCCATTACAACTCGCCCTTCAGGCGGAATATGTCAGAATTGAAGGAGGACCTGCTTGCCACAGCCAAAAACATACTCAAAAAATTTGGTTCATTTCTATGGATTTCTTTATACACATTTTAATGCCACAGTGGCAACACATGGACATACACCCGGACAGACAGACATTTTATGAAAACATGTTTTTTGAAATCTCTGACACCTAAAACGTGTAAATCCGTCGAATACCGGAAGTCGAAAAAAATTTGCATTACAATATACGTTCTTCTTTAAAAGATAGAAGAAAATAAAAATGGTAACAACAAGAATTAGCATGTTTTTCGTGTGCCTTACGGTTTATCTATATTACTCACAAAATAACATATAATTTATTATTACAAAAATATATTTTCATTCAGAGGCTTTAGAAAAATTTAGAAAAAGATTTTTTTCCCACAAAATTTGAATGTTGACGTTCTAATTTTGTGAATAGGTGTGATATTTACCTATATTAAACCAACATCAAATATCACCAACATTACCAACAAATAAATACATAAAAAGAAGCTATGTTTATTTTATTGATTTTGATTATTCAAAATTTTATAAAATGCATTGCAAATGTATAAAATACAAGTATAATGCAATCAGAAAAAAAAATATATTACCTATTTGAAGTAAAATAAATAAAATACAAAAAATAGTAACACTGGCTTGGAATTGCCTTTCTTTAAATTAAGGATGCACAACTTGTGGCCCGCGGGCTACATAGATACCACTATTTTCATGCAGAATAATTTTTCTTTTAATAATGACAGAAACTTTGCTATTAAATAAAACAAACGTCACTTTTCAAATATTGTGGAGGCAAACAATTTTCTGGTGAAAAGGTTGTGCATCACTATTTTAAATATAAACTACGTATAACTGACATATTCCATTTGAAATCGATTAAAGCTGTTCTCAACTGCTCTGTTCAACAAGCGCAAAACTTTGACACATTTACAAATTCATTCTTTTACGGAAAGATATAAAACTCGAAAGCTTAATTATGGAAACGATTTGGAGTCAAATTGTGCTTTCCATTTTTTCATAAATAAATCACATATTGAGTTATAAGCGATTTTGATCACATCACTCTTCCTTGAATGTTTATTCTTCTTTCGCGCAAAATTCCGTTCAAAACATCTACTTTGGCAATATTTTCTAAGAATTCTATTAAGTTTGAAAAGAAAAAAAAAGGAAAACGGAAAATTATGTTTAATTACATAGTTTCTGAATAACAACACCTGCTATAGTTTCATGCATTTGCGAACAAAAATAAATTAAAACCTATGTCATAAGGATGCCCTTTTGGATTCGAGAACAGCCTTAAGGGAAGACAATACAGAGTGTAATCCAGTGGAAAATGTGCGAGCTTAAGGATGTATTCCAATCAAAACCGCTTATTTTCAGATTTATTCTTAAATTCTTTTTTGCTCAATAATGCACGAAACTTTCAAAATCTCTTAATTAGAAACTACATTATGTACCGTGTTTTCCGAATTTTTGGTAAATGTAGAAAATATTGCAAAGAATGCTGTCAAAGTTGACAATTTGAACAGAAAATTCCGAACCTGGAGATCTGGGAACGAAAAAAATGGAGGAACTGAGAAAATAATTGTTCATAAATCAAATTCTAATTAATTCAGCGAAAAATTACATCACACTTCATCTTATACATCACTTCAAAAATCACCCCAGCAAGTTTCATATTTCTACTTTTAAAAATGAGTCTGAAAATATATCGAAAAATCTCGAACTGTTTGAAGGTGGAAAATAATTTTTTCGAATACACTCTTGAGACCCGTTTTCTGGGAAACTAGTTGACCGAGTTTGATGAAATTTCGAATCTATATTCACTTGATTGCGCTTAAGACTTACGGCAGACAGTTCTTTTCTGTGACTAAAACATTCTATCAGCAATGGTAATTTTTCAGTTTTTTTTTTTTTTACTGTCTGTCACATATAATCTTATATTTATACGCTATAACCAAAAATAAGTTTTAAAAAAATTAAGTGATTTTCCACAAATTATTTAATTTTTTTAATTTTCATTTTTTAGACTTCCCAGCAAAATTGAAAAGTGTTTTTGAATTGAGTATGATGACTGCTCTAACTCGTGTAAATATATTGCGATTAACATGGAATTAATCTAAGCTTTTGGAATTTACTATGGTATGTTTGGTTTTGAAATGAAATGTGTAGCACTTACGGTTCATTTACAGTGATAATTAAACGAATTTTGGTTTAAGAGAGGCCAAAACACAAAAATCTTCAAATTTTCTAAAAAATTGCTGCATTAAATATTTTTTATGCTTAAATAGATGTTTAAATTATCTTTTTATTTGAAAATATATATATATATTTTCATTTATTTTCAAAATTTAGCTTTCAAGTAATGGTTGTCATGGAGACGACTTCTTGTAAAAAGGTTTTTTTTATGATAGATTTTTTTCAGCCTTTCTCCTATTTAAATAAATTTCTTAATTCAAAAACCATTAAATGGTTCGAACTTAGAACATGACTTTTTGAACCGTTTTAATTAATTTTGATTCAGCAAATTTGAAAAAAAAATTTACTTTTGAAAATATGATTTAAAAAATAATTTCATCATTTTTTTTTAATTTTTTATTTTTATTTAGATTAATGTTTTTAAAAATGGTAAATCACAATTAAAGCTTATATATTTCTGTTATTATATATTTCTGTTTATATCTGGTTATTATTGAAACAAAAATTAAATTCTACAAATATTTCAAGTTATAACGATTTTAAATTATCCTACTTTAGTAACTTTAAAAATTTAAATAAAAAAAACCGAGAAGCTTTATGATGTAATTTTCTTTTTAATAATATGGTTAACCATCACATACAAAAAAATTCAAAATTTTATTCAATAAATAAAAATTAACTTTTTCGGATCCATCTTTTTTTCAGTTTTTAGAAAAAAATAGTTTTACGTTAATAACATTAATACTCGCTATCCAACTAGATTAATTGTGTTTAACGAATATTTCATTGTCTGAAAGATAATGAATGCCACTGTTTTGCATATTACTCAATTAGTATTCATATGACAATAGGCTAAGGAAGAATTTTTGGAGATGTTTAGAAAATACATTACAATACTATTTAACTTATATTACACGTTTCTAATACTTTTTTGTGCTTCATTACACATGATTCTTTCAGGAAAGTAATCTTTATTTTAAATTTAAAAAATTAAATATATGTTTAAAATAAAAGAATCATAAATGGTGCAAAGAGAATTAAGCAAATAATTATTATTACTAAATGCTTAAAACATAAATAAAGGCCATGTAATAAATACATAGACATATACTAATATTATTACATATAAATAGAAGCAAAAGTGATTAAAATTAGAAGCAAAAGTGATCAAAACAAAATAACCCTCCATTAATAGACATGCACTGTTAATAGTACACCTTACCCCGTAAGGGTTAAAATGTGTCCGGGATCCCCTTAACCTGCATATAACAAATCGTTCCAGCATATATTACCCAGTATGCCTGACATATGATCTCATGTGTGAAAGCAATTAACTTTATTGTATAAAACCAGAGTTGGGCAAAATACATCGAAAAATCATTTTCGATACAAAATACTTTAATTTTAGAGCCAAAAAATACAAAATACAAAATACTTTTCAAATGAAAAAATTCAAAATACAAAATACATGTATTTTCAAAATACATTCAAAATACAAGATACATTTCCAAATTTTGAAAATCGCTAGGTATTACACTATATAATTAAAAAGTGCTTTTTCAAAACAGGAAACTTTTCCCAACACATTCAGAAAACTGTAACAAATCTTTACAGTTTATTAACTCTTTCAGGGGCAAAGTATTTCTGTTCCAAAAATGTTCAAATGGTTGATTCATATCACAATTTACGAACAAATTTATTTGAAAATAATCAAAAGCTCATTTTTAGGTATAATATGAGATCAAAACTGTACTAAAAATTTATTAGTATCAGTTCGCAGTTCGGTATTAAAATTAACCGTTTGCAGACTGCAAACGGCGCCCCTGAAAGGGTCAAAGAGAACGATGATGTTTAAATAAAAAAATTTAAAAGGCGTAACGCATTTGAAAACCCAATTTATACTATTAGTATTAATAGCAAAAAAATATCGTTTTTTTTTCTTTTGTGCAGCCCAGCATGTGATCTATGGATTTGTATGTATATTAAATAGTATGTTATTTTTTTTCTTTTAGTTAAACGAATATTTCTCATTTAAAAAGTTACATGAATAAACGAAATGTACTTGAAAAATTTTGTACAGTCCTGTATAGAATCTATAGAATTTAGGCACCATAAACATGTTTAAAAAAATGGTTCAATTAAAAACATACTTCCAGCAGTTATTGTTCATGGCCTTCAAAAGTTCAATTATTGTTTAGTTTCTTCTATAGCCAAGCTCTTTTATGCGTCTTTGTAAATGAATGACAAATTGTATGCACAACATATTTCACAGTAATCGTTATGTATAGCGTACTATGTATATATTTCAGCATGTTTAAATTAGTATAATATTATTAAAGTACACCGCAAATGATTTTTTCCAATGCCCATAATGTAACGAAAGTTTTTTTCTGTGTTCCTTTAAATGTTGATGCTACATTCTTCATTTTCAATATTGAACATGCCATAGTAATTTCCAACAACATCTATAAATTTCATGGAAATCTGACTGTATTTACGGGAATTAGAGTACGGACAGACAGACAAGAAACTGAATTCATGAACATCTTTAAACGTGTTAGAAAGTGTTAAAAACAAAATGAATAAGTGTTAAAATGTAATAAAACAATTCAATCTAAATTCTAAACGAAAACTCATTACATATAGTAACAAAGATGTTTTCAAAAAGGGTTGTTTTTATTTTTGACTTTAACTCCCTTTCAGCAGCATACACATGCGGCTCAATTTCGGGGGATCGAATAACAAAAAAGGTACATTTACAGCTAAAAACATTTCTTATTTTGACGGTGCAATCGTTTTCCAAAACTTACGAATTTTAACACTTTCAAAAAATTTGCGCCTCGTGGGGACGATATTTTCCTACGCTAAAAATAACTAAATGTGTGCATTTCAACATATATTTTTTAAGCTTCTCGTCAGACTAGATTTACATCACTCAGAACAATTTCGAAACGTTTTGACGAGTAATAATAATAGTAATAACATCTGAAAATTTTTCGATGAAAACTCTAAAAAGCGAGGTATTTCGACTATTTTCGATTGACTTTCGTGCAGGTTTTCACAGACGTAAGTATACATAATTATTGCAAAATGTTAAAGAGGGCTTGGATACAAACATATTTACAATCGATTAAAATTTCATGAAGTTCGAGGAATCAGTGCTATGTTTTATTTTTTTATGTTACAGGATCCAATTCGGGAAAAAAAAAAGATAAAAACATTTTTGTTTTACAACTATAATAGTGTTTTTCAGAAATTTTTTACACGAGCTGCAAAACCGTTATATTTATAATCGATAAAAATTTCAAAGAGTTTGGACAACAATTTTTTTTAAAAGCTGACGCTACGGGAAAATCAAGAAACTGTCTTCTTACAAGTGCATTTATCAGTAAAAAAGAAAAAAAAAAATTTCATGTTTCACATGTAACTGAACTTCTTGTTTTATACAAATGGTATTTTCTCTTAACTTTTCCATTATCATCAACAGATATTATTTTGAAATATTTTCTGTCTAATATTGCACGCTAGAAGTATGCATGGGACGAAATTTTTATGCACAAACCCAATCAAAAAAAAAAAAAAAAAAAAAAAAATCGATCCGACCTGTGCGGTTTGTAGAAAGAAATTTATAGCTAAAAGTTCAGCCCGGCCTGGGTGAATTTCACCAAAACATTGATTTTTTTCTCATGCAGAGGAATTCTGACCAAAAACATCTTTTTTTATGTTTATAGTCTTTATTAACGTAGAAACGCCGTAGATTGCGATATTTAGGTTTTTAATAAATTTCTGTTTGTTATATGTAAATGTTACAGTTATCATTAATATTGTTAATTCATATTCCATGGCTCAAAAGCATGAAAAATGGTATGCAGTACAAACTTCTAAGACGGAATCGCATAGAAATGTTAAGAAAATTCGTCACAGGCAAGTTTCTTCGTAGCAGATTTTTCTCGCGTATTATTGTATTCATTTTACATGGAAGAACACATTTTTCAGTTTAAAACAACATTCTCTCATTAACAGGCTCTTTTTCATACGTTTAAGTATATTGAAATTTAGATGTATTTTAATAAACCTTGACGATGGTTTAAAAATAATAAATTTTAAGATTTAATTGAAGAACAACGGCGATTTAAAAATATATGCATTTTTTGCAAAAAAAAAAAAAAAAAAAAAAAAAAAAAAAAAAAAAAAAATCAAGCCAGACCAAATTTTACTGATTTTTGAACAGACCTGGCCACGCCGAAAAAAAATGTTTTCATACGGGATGGCTCAAATTGAATATTTTGGTTCGTGATTACGAGGAAGAATGAAATCAATCCCCGGAATAGAATGGGAAAAAAAAAGCTAGGGCCGTTCCAGCCCGGCCCTATCCTTTAAAAAAAAACAGTAAGGCACGAGCCTGACTCAGAAAGAGTAGTGACTAGGCATGGCCTGATACAGCTTTCAAAAACAAATAAATAAATACATAAATAAATAAATAAATAAATAAATAAAGCTCGGGCCAGGTCTGACCCGAGTGCCGAGAATGAAAATCGGCCTGGCTCGGCTGTGCCTGCCGGTCGGATTCAAGCTTTGGGCCCAATCCTGGCCCTTGCAGATCTCTATTGAACACCATTTATTATCACAATAAAATTATTCTCTTTGTAGATATTTTCATCGATAACGCCAAAAGTATTATTCAGCTTTACACGAGCCTATAATAGATAATAGCACTGCATTTCTAACGTACTTGAAAATAAATAAATAAAAGCAATAAGAAGTAAAACTTTGTATGGGTCTTTCCTGTCTATCATGGAACACTTTGTTGTGTAATTCTTGCAGCAAAGATTTATAACATTATTTTTGTAATCATTCAGCATAAATGCTTCTGGAGAAGCTATACATCCTGTTCTTTAACAATCTTTATCGTACCACTAGTTTGAAAAATATGTTTACATTAATGCCCAAAAACGAATTCAAAGACTAAACAAAATGAAAATTTCCTTGTTCCATATCTTTGATTTGCGGTTTACAAGACCACAAAGTTTGAAATCTATAAAAATGCATTTTGACTCAAAATGTATTTTCAAAATACAAAATACTTGGAAAAAGCTTTACAAAATACATTACTAAAATACTTTCGTTTCATCGGATTAAAATACAAAATACAAATGTATTTTGAAAATGTATTTCAAATACATGTATTTTCGATACTGCCCAACTCTGGAATTAAAAGTCACTGAAGCGAATTAATGTCAACTAATGAACTTGCTAACCAGAATTCATTAATAGCTTCAGTTGTCCAAAATTCGATGTCATCTTACTCAAATTAGTGAAGCGTTTAAAAGTATGTAACATCCATTATCTGCATGATAAATTCTTTACCGATGAAATTCTGAATTTAGAGATCTAATAAGTGGCTAGACACGCTTCAAATGCAGGCAAAGAAATATTCGGAAACATTTTATTAAAATCATCATTAAACATCTGATAATAAAAAGATTAAGTGGTTTGAAATTAAGATTAAGCGTTCGAAAAATGTAAGTGAGTTATGCAAGTGTTAATTTGTAAAATTTTTAATTCAGATTTATAAATGAGAATGCCTAATACACGATAGTGTTCCAAACAGACTGAGGTGTGCTTTAATTTTAAACAAAGATTTATAAATGAAAATGTACAATGCATAAATAATGTCCCAAAAAGATTGAGCTGTGCTTTAATTTTTTTAATCCTATGTACATTTTTAACTAAACTTTATAAATGAGAATGCATAATACATAGATGATGTCCCAAAAATATTGAAATGTGCTTTAGTTTTTGCTGATGGAGATTTTAAATTAAAATTTATAAATGGGAATCCATAATATGTATCCATCCATTATCTAACGTAACATAAATTCTTTACCGATGTAATTCTGAATGGAGAGACCTAATAAATGACTGGACATGCTTCAAACTCTGTCAATAAAATATTCAGAAACATCTGATTAGAATCATTAAACTTCTGATAATAAAAAGATTAAGTGGTTTGAAATTAAGATTAAGCGATTTATGCAAATGTTTATTTGTAGATTTTTTTAAAACTCAGATTTATAAATGAGAATGCCTAATACACGATAATGTCCCAAAAAGTTTGAGATGTACTTTAAAAATTTTATTTTTTACACGATGAAGATTTTTAACAAAGATATTGAAATGAGATTGCATAATGCATGCATGGTGTCCCGAAAATATTGAGATGTCCTTTTTTTTTAACCGATATGAATTTTTAACTAAAATTTTTAAACGAGAATGCATACTACATAGATGGTGTTCCAAAAATATTGAAATCGTATTTTAAAATCTGTCTCGGAATTCCCTTAATCTGCTTATAACAAATGTATCCAGCATGCGTTAACTTGTATACCTTCCGTTTGATCTCGTGTGTGAAAAGCAACTAACTTTATTGTATAAAACAATTAAAAGTCATTGAAGCAACTTAATGTCAACTAATGAACTTGCTAACAAGGATTCATTAATAGCTTCAGTAGTCCGAAATTCGATGTCAAGGTTGTTGCGGACATCTACTCAAATTAGTGAAGCGTTTTAAAAGTATGTACATCCATTATCGAACGTAAGATAAATTCTTTACCGATGAATTTCTGAATGGAGAGAGCTAATAAATGGCTGGACACGCTTCAAATACTGGCAAACAAATATTTAGAAACATCTGATTAGAATCATTAAACATCTGATAGTAAAAAGATTAAGTGATTTGAAATTAAGATTAAGCGATTACGATTAAATTTAAGCGATTTATGCAAACGCTTATTTGTAAATTTTTTAATTCAGATTTATAAATGAGAATGCCTAATGCACGATACAGTCCCTAAAAGTTTGAGATGTACTTTAATATTTCTATTTTCTTTTTATACGATATTGATTTGTAACAAAGATTTATAAATGAGAATGAATAATTGATACATGGTGTTCCAAAGAGATTGAGATGTGCTCTAATTTTTTAACTCTATGTAAATTTTTAACAAAAATTTATAAACGAGAATGCAATAATACATAGATGGTCATAAAAATATTGAAACCGTCATAAAAATATTGAAATGTGCTTTATTTTTTGATGATTTAGATTTTTAACTAAGATTTATAAATAAAAATGTATAATGCATAGACATCTAAAAAAATTAATACGTGTTTTAGTTTATGTTTATTATTATTTTTTTTTTACCCGATGCAAGTTTTTAACTTAAATTCATAAAGGAGAATGAATAATACATAGATAAAGTCTCAGAAAAATTAAAATGCGATTTTAACCCGATGTAGGTTTTAAACTAAGATTTATAAACGAGATTGCATAATGTATAAATAATGTCACAAAAAGATTGAGATGCGATTTCATATTTTTAACTGACGTCAATTTTTAGTTAACATTTATAAACAAAAATGCATAATACATAGATTGTGTCAAAAATGTTTAAATGAGCTTTATTTTTTCTGATGTAGATTTTTAACTAAGATTTATAAATAGGAATGCATAATGCATTGATAGAGTCCTCAAAAGATTGAGATATGCTTGATTATTTTTACCTGATGTAAATTTTTAACTAAAATTTATAAACGAGAATGCATAATACATAAATGGTATCTCAAAAATATCGAAATGTGCTTAATTTTTGCTGATGCAGATTTTTAACTAAGATTCATAAATGAGAATGAATAAAAAAGATGGTGCCTCAAAAATAATAAAATGTACTTTAATTTTTTATCCGATGGCCATTTTTAACTAGGATTTATTAATAAAAATGCATAATACTTAGATGGAGTCCCAAAAAAAATCTAAATATGTTTTAATTTTTTTTATTATCTGATAGAGAAATGTAGACAGCGCAAGTCACAAAAGTGATCCAAATAAGGTAAGATATTGATGAAATAGTCCTGCCATTAATTTTTAAAAAGTTAGATTTGTTATATTTTTATTTGGTCTCTGAATCTGATATGTTACGCTAAAAAAAATTTTCTCGCCACTCTCATAAATGAAACATAACAAATACATTTTTGTACGAACAAAAAGTAGCAAGTTAGACTTTGAATATTATGAAATTTCGAAGCTTTCTTTCAGTATCAGTTGTATTGAAAAGAGCTCGGAAATTTCATGACATTTAACCTCTTCGCGACTAGAGCCTTTTGCTGAATTTTTAGTCTTTTACCACCAGTTTTTCAAAACATAAAATTTTCTGTAATTGAACTCCAAAAAATCATTGATTTAATAAGGTAAATTTTACACACATACACACACAAATAACTGGTGATAATAATGAAGGATTTTGAACAACGTAAATGGCACGTATAACAGTTGCTCGTCCTCAAGGTGTTAAAGCTGTTAAGGTATCATAAATTGATGAGTTTTAACCGAAGAATATAATTATAGCAGTTTTATTGGTCAGGACATTAAGAACATTTCTAAACGTAATTTATATCATCCAGAAACCGTATAAAAACTAAAAAGTGTAACTTTCTGAAAATATATGGAAGAACTACTTTATCAGCATAATCTTATTTCTACATATCCAATTTACACTGCCTGCGTATTTTTAAAAGGTATACAAACTAAAGTGTGTTTCAATCTTTTCAGATATGTTAGCTAGCACTGACCAACAAATTTGAATTTTTACTTTTTCAAAAAACCGAAATTAGTTGTTTCTTACGCGGTTTTTTGTGCGGATTCTGAACATAATTTTATACTTAATCCCGCAGGTCTTGTTTTTGAGACATTTGATTCAATTTATGCAAATTTTGCTATTTTTATACAATTATAGATTGGCTTTTTAATTTTATGTTGTGATGTTAGCATAGCTCTCCAGTTTACAAAAACGTTGCTTCAGAGTTTATTCTTAAAACTATAAAAATAAGTAAAGTTAGTTGTAGTTTTTGAACAAATTACACCTGAAAGAATATTTATTTTCTTAATTAACGGTGTAAAAACTGAAATTGGGAAATTACAAGGTGCTAAAGAAATTGCAGTAGAAACGAAATTTATTGGTTAGGTGTTTCTAAAGACAAAATGATGTCAGCGTTATTCACGTGTAGGTTTTTGCTGCATTATATAGATTATAGATAGATTAGTAACTGAAATACAGTGAGGATTATAGTTTGAAAAAAAAAAAAAAGGTACGAACCTTTTGAAAGTTTTTTAAAAATTGATCGTATTTGTATTATGAACTCTTACTGAAAACAACTTTTCAAAATTAAAAAACGGAGGTAAAAATCGTGGCTAAAAATTACTTGATATAAAATTTTCCAGCTGATTATGGGCAGTGTTGGGTATGAACGCGCTCACTGAACGAAAAATCACGAGTTTCGCTCACTATTTGTGAACGTTGAACTGAACTTCGCTCACTATTTTATAAACGAGTTTGAACTGAACGGAAACTCAAAAAATAGACGAGTTTGAACGAAATTTACGTTCAAATTTACGTTCAATTTTTTCATAATTTATTTAAAATTTTTCCAGACCTTAGTACACTTTTTCCTTCTTTCAAATGCCATTTAGAGGCCTACACGAGCCTCAGGACGGGTTAAGTCTGGATATCACTTGTCTGGGTAGTATCCTAGTCTTACTTCTTCTGCAGACTCGGGTCGTGCCGAACTGGACCTGGGCTGTAGACAGTTTCGCCGAAAATATATATATACAATAAACTCTCTGTAAAAGGTGGACTGTGTAAGGCGGAAATATGTCTAAATCGGAAAGATTTTCAAGTTCCTGCAAATCCGCAGACAGAGTAGAATTTGTCTAAGACGGAATATTGTCTTCTACGGAAAATTTTCAAGATACCGATCGGTTCCGCTATAGCCATAGTTTATTCTAATTTTAAATTACCATGATTCAACAATTAAACTTTTCTTTAAAGAATAGTTCATATACAATGCTAGGGGATGAGAGAAACAGTATTATAAAAGGTGCTAAAAAAATCTGTGTATGACGAAATCCTGTCTTAAACGAAACAATTTCCAGATCGGTGCCAAATGGATAAAATAATCCGTGTAAAAAAAAAAAAAAAAAAAAAAAAAAAAAAATCATTACGCATTTGTAAAAGACGGCGAATTTCTTAATAAAGAATCTGTCTACAATGAATTTTTCCTAAGTGTTTTTTTTTTTTTTTTTTTTTAAAGATTCACCAGTATAGATTTGGAATAAATGTGCCTATTTACGAAGCCCACGACCCTCTTTTTTAAATGAAAAACATAAGCATGAAAGGGAAACGGTAATAAGTATTTTTTAGAGTTCCGTATTTAAAAAATTAAACGGAACCATTATAAGATCTCCCTCTTGTGTCTGTTTTTTGTCTATCGCAATTGCTATAAGGTAAGTTAGCCCCTCCTCTTCTGTAAAATTAATACTAAGTTCCAAACTAGCAAAAAGGAGCAATTACTAAAGCACAATACTCAGACTAGCATTTTCTCGAAGGGTATGCACACCGGTAGGCGGAAAAAAGCGCACCGGAAAAAAGCGCACGGAAGAAAGAGTCCCGGAAAAAAGCGTCCCCGGAAAAAAGCGCACCGGGAAAAAGCGTCCCTTTTTACAAATCACATATTTAAATAAGTCTGATAATAGTACACATGGTTAATCTTAGAGTATAAACGCTAGATTGAGACGGTTTTATGAAATTTCAGCGTCCTTGCTCTCAAGGGACTGAGATGGGCGAAGGTGGGGGGGGGGGCTTTAAAAGTTATCTCAAAACCTGTTATTGCCGCAATGAAAAAAAAATTAGGATACGAAAAATAAGATAATAAACACTAGGTACTTAAATGATTTTTTTTAATTCAGTCTCCCTTGTTCTTCTGTGGTGGTAGTTGGGGGGGGGGGGGGGAGGAGGGGGCGATTGTCTACAAACTCTGAATCTATCTCTTACATTATTTTTTTATATTATTTATTATTTGATTATTTATAATTTAAATTATACATAATTAATTTATATATTATATGATTATTATTTTTATTATTATTATCAAATTACATAGTAATATTTTATTACATTTTATATTATATATTTATACTTATATAATACGTATTAATTAATTATTAATATATGAATATAATATATTAATAGTAAATAATTAATAATTAATAAATTAAGAATAATAATAATAATAATTAATAATAAATAATAAATCATTTATAATAAATAAATAATAAATTAATAATACATAATTATAAATTAAATATAAAATTAAATAAAAAAATTAAAAAAATGTACAAATAAATATTATTAAATATTAAAAATTATACTCATTAACAAAAATGTATTTAAAAATGATAATATTTTATTAACTCATAGTAATATCAACTCATATATATATATTTCATTCAGCCACCCTTGTTCTTCTGTGGGGGCGGGGGGGGGGGGGGGTGAGCCTACAAACTCCAAATCTATCACTGCTTTAGACGATAACATTTTTTCGGAATGTTTTCTAGAATTTAGGGATAAAAGTGACTGGAAAAACAAGAGCGCAAAATGTGATCAGAAAAAAGTGACAAGGAATTGATAAATATTGAACTTGTGGGTAAATAAATGATAAAAACTAAAGTGGCAACAAATGTCTCATTTATATCATTCTCGTAGGACAGCGGTTCCCAACCTTTAATACGCGTACCCTTGGGGATACGTAGCGAGATTGCTGGAGGTATATGACAATAGTATCAGTAATGGCGGATGATAAAATATCATTTTTTAAATAAATTCTTGTTAATGTGTAGATTTTTTAATATTTAATTTTATATATTTATACACTTATTTTTATTATGTCCTATAAGTTAATAAAATATTATCATTTTAAAAATTAATTCTTGTTGATGAAACTAGATTTTTAATGTTTAATTTTATTTATTAATACATTTATTTTTATTGATTTACTATGAGTTAATAAAATATTATCATTTTTAAATAAACTTTTGTTAATAAGTATAATTTTTAATATTTAATTACATTTATTTTTAATTTTATATTTAATTTATATTTATGTATTAATAATTTATTACTTATTTATTATAAATTATTTATACTGTATTATTATTATATTATATTAATATATTTATTATTATATATTATGTTATATATTATATAAATATAAATATATAAATGTAATATAAAATATAATAAAATATTAATATGTAATTTTATAATAAAAATAATCAAATTATAAAAAATATTAAAAAAATAAATATAAGAGATATATTCAAAAGTTTGTAGACACCCTCTCCCCTCCCTCCCCCCCCACTCCACAGGAGAACAAGGGAGACTGAATTAAAAAAATCATTTAAGTACCCAGTGTTTATTATCTAATTCTTCGTACCTTACAATTTTTTTTCATTAAAGCAATGACAGGTTTTCAGATAACTTTTAACCCCCCCCCCCCCCCGCCCATCTGAGTCTCGATAGAGCAAAGACTTAAATTTCATAAAACCGTCTCAATGTAGTGTTTATATTCTAAGATAACCATGTGTACTATTATCAGACTTATTTAAGTATGTGATTTGTAAAAAGGGATGCTTTTTTTCCTGTGCGCTTTTTTCCGGGGACGCTTTTTTCCGGGGACGCTTTTTTCCGGGGCGCTTTTTTTCGGGGCGCTTTTTTCCGTGATTCCACACAGACATCCAGAGAGTGCAATCGCGTGTTTGTGCCATTTTCAATATTGTACCGACCAAAAGTATATGAAGTTATGGATCGAATTGAACCAAATTTTTTGTGTGAATGTATGACTATGACTAATTGGTCCTCCCTGACTTTTAATTGGTCCTCCCTGACTTTTTTTCCCTTTTTGCCTGCCAAAAGGGGGCACTGCAATAGCGAATTTTATGCCATTTTCAATATTGCACCACCTAAAAGTTTCCGTTCTAGAACGTTACATTCTAGTGGTTAGTTCTAGAACTGAACTAAATTTTTGTATATGATCATTTTTTGGTGAGGCAAGTAGGTCCTCCCATAATTTGAAAAAAAAACTGGCTATCATTCTATTGTTTATCGGCTCGTGCAGAGACGGAAGTTCGTTTTTATTCCGATTAATTGACTGAAGTAGAAATTTAAGATAAAAATCAAAGTTGGTATGATATTGAATTGTTATTGTAAAATTATTAAAGCATTAAAATGAGTAACTATTTTTTTTTTTTTTAGAGATAGAATAAAGTTTTGGGAATGGCACCACATCCAACTAGTTTCCATTCAAATGCCGTTTAGAGGTCTACATGGATTCGGGGCGGGTCGAGTCTGATCCTTAGAAAATATATGCCCGTGAAACTAGGGGAAAAAATACTAATCCAGGTTCGGCACGGAAAAAATAATATGACCCGGCAAGGTGCTTCTGGATAAAAGGCCCGAATATGGTTTGGAAAGAATAGTAACTAGTTCTTTTCCGAATGTTCAGAAAAAAGAATGGCCCTGTTCCAGCCCGAAAAGAATGAGGCTCTGGTCGTAAATCTTCCACGGGGTGTTCAGAACGCAAATTTTTCATTCTTCGTTTTCTTGGTGTCTATTTATTTATTTATTTATTTAGGCCACTTACGATGAGTAATTTTTATACTACATAGCCATAGGCGTAGAATTGTATGGGCCCATAGGGCCGGTGAGAGGGTGGGGCACAGGGGACAACTGCCCAGAGGCCTGGGAGCTAGAGGGGCCCGCACCATACCGAATAAATATAGAGATTTCATAATATTCCAAATCTAAACTTGCACACATTTTTTTAATTTATAAATTAACAAAAAAAAAAAAAAGGAAAAAATCCCCAGAATTGTTGTGAAAAATTTTCATTAAAAACATAGTACTATTGGTAACACAATTCCTGCATAGAACAAGACAGGTCTTATCTCTTCTTGTCTTGTAATAAGGCGAGTACTATTTAAAAGCTGTCAATTCGTTCATCATTTTTTTTACAAACAACCAGAACTTCCTGTTTTCCTAAGAAATTTAGAAAGAACCATTTTCTGACCACAAACTGCCATACCCATGCCCTGAGGCAGAAGAGCCTCTAGACTACAATAGGTCCATCTGATACTGGGAGGTAGACCGGCGCATTTATCGGTCAAACGATGCGACTGTTAGGGCCCGGCCCGCACTAGGGCTCCTGTATATAGGAGCCTTAGCCCGCACTAATTGCGATCTCCTTAAGGGTACCGATACTCTATACGGGCTCTGATTACCGATTAGGAACGAGAAACACGTTTCCCTCGGAAAGCTTTGAATGGGCCCGAAATTGAGAGCACAGGGGGTCCTAAATTTTATATGAAATTAACTTAATTCTAAAATTTCATCTAATTTCTTTTCACATTATTAATTTATGTATAAATATATATATATGTGTGTGTGTTTGTATTATTTAAGTACTCAACAAGGTTATACAAGCGTCTTATTTATAAAAATTAAAAACGCTATTAGATTCCAAATCCCTTCAATAGTCAAGTTTCTCAATCTTATACTTTTACAGTTAAAAATTAGTTAGAAAATGTGTCTAACTTCCGTCTTGTTGAGAAGTGAATTTAAGAACCCTCAAGAAGTATATACATATCCAAAGATTGCGTTAACATAAGTTCTTTATCGCTATTAATAATTTTACAAATCACGTTGTTTCATTTGTATACAGGGTATCACAAAAAGATAATCACAACTTTAAGAAAAAATACTAGCAAGATACAAAAAAAAAAAAAAAAAAAAAAAAAAAAAAGATAGATTGACAGAAGTATCATTTTGCAAACTTTTTCTTTGATTATCTACGTACGTAACATAAAATGGCTAAAAGATAATGTCCCAAATGGGTCATAATTAATGATTTTAACTTCCCATTCTACAACGGAAATGTTAATAAAGCATTTCTTTTGAAAAAATAGAATACTAAGTGGTTATAATAAAACATTAATTATTAATTTTTTTAATGTAATTTGTTTTTTGCATCGATGAATGGGGTACTGGAAACAAAGAGAGGAAAGAGGAAACATTTTCAAACATTTAGGAAAACCTTCCTAAATGTTTGAAAATATATTAATTTTGATCCACTCTAGACTAATTTTAATCATTTGGTACTTTTTATTGAAAATCAGTGTTGAATTCAGGAGGTAGCCCAGGGGGGCTCATTCCCTCCCTGGAGTAATGAAATGTTCCCCCGGAAAATTTGAGATTTTGATTTTTTAATAGTCAAAAAGTGCAATTTCACCCCGGAACTCTATAATGTCCCCCCCCCCCTGGAGCCACAGAAGTCCCTCCCGGAGAAAAGGTCAGAATTCAATACTGGTGAAAATACTAATTACTCTCATGGGGGGGCCCCTAATGAGGGGGGGTGTCCTTGGGCAATTGCCCTGCATGCCCCAGCATAAGTCGAGCCCTGGTTACAATCTGACACATTCAGGGTTCTAATCTTTATTAGATTCGAGAAAAGGAATTTTCCAATTAAAAAACAGCACTGTATCATTCACATGTTATTGTTAAATCTGTGTCTAATTTCTCTGTGGTTTGTTTATACAAAATCAGTTTTACTATAAAAATGGGTCGTCTCTGTAACGAAATCCTTCCTTATGCAGAAAATTTATTATACTCTAGCAGGAAAAAATGGACACAATAACACCTTGCTAAAATAAAAATTGTATAAAATACAATTTGTTTCCTATCTCATGTTTTTCCTCTTTGTAAAAAGCAAACTATTCGAGAGGACTAATTCAAATCTTACCAAACCGAATCTGTTTAAATCAGAATCTAGCTTTAAAAGAAATAAAATTCATGGTTATGAGAAAATAAATTTCACACAATTATACCTCCTTAAACGGAAAACTGTTTAAAACGGAAATTTCTTACGATGCCATCTTTACAGAATAAAGTTAGAATTTTCATATATTGCAACTGATTTAAAATTTAAAAAAGTATGACAAAACCAAAATCTAGGGGGGGGGGGGTTCATGCCCCACCTTTCCCCCCCATATGGGCGCCGATGTCTATATGTAGAAAAACAATGCAACCCTGATCTCGACCCGGTACGGGTTTGCTAAAAAAAAAAAATACTAAGCATGGGTTACACACAATGTAACTGTTCGATGCCGATCTCTACACTGTACAAGTTACATTTCTGTATTGATGTTGTCAAACTAGTATCGACTCGTGATGCACATTTATACTTATTTTTGTTAAAGCCATATTCATTGAAATAAGTTCATATTTTATCGTTTCTGCTCAAAACTTTATAATGGGCCGGTAGGCGCGCTAATTTTTTTTTATCGATCCGGCCCGGTCCATATGGCTCGTTCAATTATTTTGCCCCGTTGAAAAAATTATCTTAATTCTGCCTGCCCGGCCAGTGCAGACCTCTTCTATTATTTTCATATTGTATTTTTATGAAGTTGTATATTTTGTCTGAAACATCCAATTACTACTTTATTATAGTGAGGTTTTTTTTTTTTTTTTAAATCTTTATCATTTTCGAAATACATTGTATTTTTAATTATTGTTTACCTTTTTGTTTAATTTTTGTTTTCCTGTTATCTTCAGATTATTTGAAGGTTGATGAGCATAGCTTGTAGGCCGTAGAGCCTCCTAATATTTTAACCCTTAAGGGTGTTCTTAAATAAAAAAAGGTAACTTTATGACATATGCTTTAATTTATTTTTGTTCGAAAATGCATGAAAATAGCAGGTGTTGTTATTTAGAATACCCCAATTTTCTGTTAACACAATAGGTCTTTCATAAAAAGCTTTCAAAGTTGACGTTTTTGAGCACATTTCCCGACGAAAGTAGAGAAAAAAGAGTGATCACATGATCGAAATAGCTTAGAACTGGATAGGTAATTTAACTATCATAAAATGAAAAATTAAGTTTTATTCGAAATCGCTTTCATAGTCAGGCATTCCAATTTTACATCTTTTTGTTAAAAAATGAATTTGTAAATGTGTCAAAAAGTTTTGCACTTGTTGAGCGAAGCAGTTGAAAACACTTTTAAGCGTCCGGCTTTATTTTTTTGCTTTATGTTAGATTTATAAAATAATACCTATGAAAACCATTCGTATGGGGATTTGTTTATGATTGCCTTACATATTTATCTTATGCATGGCAAAAATAAGAAAAATAAATAGTGAATAAACGGCACCGTTCACAGCAGGAATGAAGAAAAATGTTATATGTAAGTATTTCCCACTTTACAGTAGCTTGTATAATCATATATGTCAAACTGAAGGGGGAAAAAATGTGAAAACGACTTACATATTATTTATTAATTTTATTTTCTTACTTTTTTTTTCAGTATTTTTTTTTTTTTTTGCGGTGGTTTTTAATATTAGTAAAGGAAATTCAATGAAAAACGTTTTTGCCAATTTTTGCATTTTTCAAGAATTTTCTGCTTTTTTTTTTTTTTTTGAGGCATTCTTTAAGCATATGTAAAAAGAAAATTCAGTTTCAGTTTTCAGCCCAATACAGTAAATTTTGTTGCCTGCGAGCTTCGAAAAACTTTTATGCAATTTTTGGCATATTTTCGCTTTCTGCAGCGATTTATTTACTTATTTATTTTTCTAAACGCAAAATTCCCATTTAAATTTTATTAGTGCTTTGATTATATTCTAGTTGTAAAAATATAAAATCTTTTCCTATAGCAACATGAACGTAATCTTGAAAATTTGAATTTAATCTGTGTCGAAATAAAAAATTAATTTGAGGTTTGTTTGATTCGAATTTGGGACAGATGTAATTCGCATATATGTACGTTGTCGAAAATGGTGCAACTTGACAACAAATTCGTTCACTTTGAAGTTTGTTTTGGAAAAACCGACTAGAGAAGATCTGCTGGTGTTGTTAGGTATAAAATGAAACTCGAATGGAAAATTAAATAAGGATATGCTCCAAAATCTTAGAAGGAGGGAGGGTGCAAAAATGTAATCTTTAGGGGGGAGAGGTCTCAGAAGACCTTCTTCAGAAGTCCTGTACCTACTGTGAATGAAAAATCAAATGTTGTTGATAATGATGCTGCTTTACATAAAAACTGAAGTGTAATGTTAAAGTTATTTCCCAGATTTTCCTTAATACACTTGACAACGTGTTTTTGTTAACACACATAAAAAATCGTGATAAAACGACTCAGAATTATAATCATGAAAACAAAGGTTCCCACTTAGAAACAGTTTATTCTACCCTTTTCCATTAAAAGTTATGTTAATTTTTTTTTTTTAGTTTTTTTCTCTGTTGTAGAGACAAAATTTTAAAGCTATATTTGACTGAAAATTTTATTTCAGAATGAAAATTAAAGATACCTAATGGATTTTCTATTATAAAATGATACATCATTCAAACAGGGGCGTATTTAAGTAGAATTCATTAGGGGAACGTAAATGACGATTTTGCCGACTAACTTAAAATATATATGTTTATATCTTTAAAAGTATGTTTCTGTATTTTTATATATGCATCTAACGGATGTCCTAAAATTGACTGACTGATTTTAAAACTCAGTAACTTGCAAATTGTGGTAGCTGTAAAATTAAATTCCTACAAGAGTGTTATGTAAAAATGTAAGATAGCAGGAGTTTTTTACCGCGATTCTCGATTTTAATTTAAAATAGCGGGGATAGATGGTACTGTTAGCAACAGGCGCTAAATCTGAGCCCTTTTGGCCTCTTTTTTCAGTTCTGGTGTGAAAGAAAAAGATTAAATATATGCAGTGGACTCCTAATAACAAAATTACATTGGTAACTGAGAGTCATTTCATATATTTAATCTCCTTTTGTCGCAACAAGACAGAGAGTGAAGAGAAACAAAATATCGGCCCCCAATTTAACAACCATTGCTAGCAATGTCATGTATTTCTTCTATTTTAAACTTAAGTCGAGAAACGCTGTAAAAAACACTTCTCACATCTTACCTAACCCTTCTGCAAATATTTTTTAAATAGCTGCGACCATTTGTAAGTTATTGATTTTTTAAATCAGTTAATTCATTTTAAGACACCCTGTATGTTCTATATAAAATCCAACATTATTAACTCACCGAGATTAACTCATTAGTGTCTAGCGTCTCTTTTTAGGGACAGTTACAAAAAAGACAAAAAAGCACTTTTCACACCAGTAAATAGAAAGATAAATAAGTCCTATTTTTTAAGAGACCTCAATAAATTAAGATCAAAGTTATTCTTCTTTTAAAAGTGGTGGGAAACCCAAAAATTTCATTTTTATTGAAGAACATAATTTGGGCATTAATGGGTTAAATTTCTCACTTTAAAACATCGAATATTTTACACTTATTGAGGAGACTATAAGATAGGTTTAAAGATGGACATTCTATACTACCCCTTACGTCATATTGCCATAAATATTCCCGTTGCGTATTATTATTATATTAATTAATGAATTAATTTATTTAATTTATTAATTGCGTATTATTATTATATTAATGAAAATTTGTTTATTTTATTGCTGATAGTACAGCAGGAAATTCGAATCCAAATTAATTAAACAAGTTGAACTTTTTAGTAAGAAGTTACTTGGAATTTATTTACAGTAAACTTATTTATATTAAAAAGGATTAAATCAAAATTTATTTTATTACTCTTCCTAGGTCGGGCTGGGATAGGGACTTACTTTTTTCCTGAAAGATCGGATCAGGCCGGGCCTAATTTATTTTTTTCGTACCGAGCCGGGACGGATTTCATTCTTCTTAGCCTTCACGGGCCAAAATATTTTGTCCCAGTTTTGAGCCAGCCTATATGAAAATCATTGTCTCGGCGTAGCCAGGTCTGTTGAAAGATCAGTAAAATTTGTCCTGAGCCAAAAATTTTTGCAAAGAAAGCATACAGTTTAAAATAGCCTTTATTCTTCAATTAAATATAAAAATTTATTCTTTTTAAAGAATCGTAGATTTCTAAGCTCATTAAAATGTAGTAAAATGTATAAAAAAAAGTATTTGCCTATGGCGGAATAATGTTTTAAATTGAAAATTGCGTTTCATCCATACAAAATTAATGCAATTTGTGAGGGTAAAATATAATACATTTTTATACCTGCTAAGAAGGAAACATGTCTATAACGATTTTTTTCTTTCCTATGCGATTCCGTTTTAGAAGATTTTACTGTATACCATTTTAAAGATATTTATATCTCCAATACATGGAATACGGATTAATAGTATTAAGGATAACTGAAACATTTACATACAACAAACAGCGGTTCATTTTAAACATAAACTACGTCATTTCTATATAAATGAAGGTCATAAACGTTAGAAAAATTCTAAGGTTTTTTTTTTAAATCAGAACTTCTCCATACAAGTAAAAATCACTATTTAGTAGAAATCCAATCGGACTGAGTTGGAATTTTGCGGGCCGGTTTCGGGTGAAATTCCAACTTCTTTTTAGGGCCGGGCCAAGATTTTTTTCAAACAGGTCGAGCCTGAAAATTATGGCCCGTGTGGATCTCTATCTCTAGTCTCTAAAAGGGATAAAAAAAAACATTTTATTCAACAGACAGGTCAATTTTTCAATAATCGGCTTTAGACGTAAATAATCGACTAAATGATTCAATTATTCAACCCATTTCATTGAACTTTACCTATGTCACATCAGCTGCGGATATCTAGAAGATAAACAAACACATTCAGACTGAGAATCAGCTGCACGAATCATCACCACATCGAATTGACGGCTGAATTTTCAATATTCGCATGTTAAAATGCAACTGGTCTGCCAAAGTCATTCTTAATGCCACCTGCAGACCTGATTTTCGTCAATGATCGATAGGTTTATCATCAAATTTTCCTGTATTAGAGCCAGAATTTCACTATGGGCCAGAATTTTCAGGCCCAATCCCGACTCGAATGATAGTTATCTCGGACCGGCCTATCCAATGTAAAAATTTTAAGTTTGGTCCGTTTATATTTACAGTACACAGCCCCGCCCTGCGCGATCTGGCCCAATTCAATTTCTGTAAGAAAAAAAAAATCACAATTATGTCTTAACTACAATTAAGATTCCTTTAACAATATTGCATGCGTATTTATATAATAAATTTACAGTATATCTTACAGTATGTACAGTATATTAAGATGCGTTCGCACGACAGAAAGTACATAAAAGCAACATTAATGACTACTTTTCCTAGACGTTTCAACATTCAAATAAGGATTCATAATAAATAAATAATAAAAATAATAATAATTTAGTTTAGAATACTTTTGAAGTGTCTAATAAAAAGTAGATTTGTGAAAATATTTCTCCGACATTTATTAAAGTTTTCCCAAAACAAAAGGGCTATTTTTGGACACACTTCTGAATTCATTTATTTTCGGAAATGCATAAGATTGGCAGGTGTTCTCATTAGAAACTATTCAATCGAATGACATTATTTATTTTTTGGTAAAGGCAATGCATCTTAGATAAAATAGTGTTAAAGAAAGCGTTTTGAAACGAATTTCCAGTTCCGACATCACGGAAAAGGAGAAAAACCTGAAGCCGAAACAAGAATCTTTTATTGTCAACCTTATATATATATATATATAAATTACTATTGGATTCAAAATCGCTTCAGTAGTCAGGCTTGTCAGTTTTAAGCCTTTACAGTTAAAAGTAGTTTAAAAATGTGCTGTTTAGTAATACATTTGACCACCTTAAGATATATTTCCAAATATTACTTTAACAGAACATTATCGTTTTTAATATTTTTACAAAACATGTTGTCTGCGCTATACATCCTGAGAACAATTAAGTACAGTTCCAGCCCGTCTCGACTTCACTGAGAAAAAAAGAAAGCTTGATTTCAGCACTGCACGAGTCTGCTAAAGAAAAAAGAAACTCAGCTCAGACACCATGCCTGATGCCGACTTCTGTGGTGGACATGCAACATTTCTGTATTGATTTATCAAACTAGCATCGGTTCATGACGAACATTTACACTTATTCTCCCGAAAATCATATTCATTGAAACTAGCCAATATTTTACCGGTTTTGCTTACTCTTTTAGATCGGGCCGGCAGGCCCACTAATTTTTTTTTACCGGCCTAGCTGGTCCGTTTAATTTATTTGCTGGCATGGCCCGTATTTTTCGTTTATCAGCCCGTTGATAAAAATGTCTTAATTCTGCCGACCCGACCCGTTTGAAAATTGTCTTTATTTCGACTGGCCGACTGAGGGCCTCGGATCAAGCCCGGGCCCGTGCAAGTCCCTATCTTGTACCCTAAGATATGAAAAACATAGACGACTGGGAGCAGGAAAACACAGTGATAAACCTTCCAATTGACCACTAAAATAGAGTTTTTGACAGTTGTTTCCACCAAGTTATGGCTTTGGCAAATCAGTTGCATTTTAATATGATAACAGAGTTCTGTCCAATCCTAGAATTTTAGCCACAAACTCAATGAGGCCTGTATAGTGGCTTTCCTGTCCAATAAGAATGAAGAACATTTTTACTCAACTTTCCTTTCGTCCAATAAACAGTCTTTTTCGGACGGTACATTACATAGTCGCCGAAGTGTGATTGTTGCCACTCCTGGGTTAAGTTCATGCACACGAAAAAATATGAATATCTTCACCGAAGTCGTCATCATCATTAATGCTAGTTAATCTACTAGAACTCTACTCATCTACTGCAAATTCTCAGAAAAACTAGTCTTTCCCGATGTTTTTTTTTTTTTTTTTTTTTTTTTTTTAATTATTTTCAGCAGTCATGAGAAGTCGAAAAATGGTGAGGCAAACTTCGGATTTTCGGAAGAAATCCTTTAGAAAAATACTAAGGATTGGTGTTTTTTAGTGTATGTTTTAAGTAAAAACATGTAAAATTGGAAAAAAAACGGGTGTTTTACAGTTGTATCGATTGATACTGACTACCTAGAATTTGCCGACTGTCATCGAAGTTGCCGACATTAGGGGGGGCGAGACGCCCCCCTACGCCCCCCCAGTAGCTACGCCCCTACATTCAAAGTATTTCGATCAAATTCAAGCCCACATGCTAGTCGATTGTGACTGCCGCTTTAACTGCATATTCCCAATACCTACTCAGTTCAGATTCGATACTGTTTTTTATGCCTTTTTTTTTTTTTTTTTTTTTTCTTATGAAATTTATTTAAATATTCTAAAACATTTATGAACGCGATTGCTATGTCACAGAGTCGTGAAATTATTTTTACCATTCGTGGTCTAGCATTCTATTAAGAAAACAAGTCTTTCATCGAGTATCAATTTGCTTTAACAATTTTGCTATTATCTCCATGTAATAATATCTTAATCCTGATGGCGACAAATCGAAATTTAAAATGATGATATGAGCAAAAAACTTTTAAAAATATTCTAAATTACGATTTTAATGGAATTTTTAAATAAAATTTGTTAATTAATTTTACATTAATTTCAAAAGCGCAAATATTATTTGGTATATTTCAGCATACTAGTTAAACGGTAGTTCGAATCATTACAGAAGCATCACATTTATAGGGGAGGGATTTTTATAAGGGACGTTTCTTAGTTATTTAACAATTGATTGAAATTAAGTGTTTTTGTTTGCAAATATTTTGTGTCATAAACATTAGGATTGTCAACTTGATGAAATATAAAATTTCAGAATACCCTGATGTAAATCTTTTTATGTCAGAATTCAAAGTTTAATAATTACCTTTTAAATTAAACTTGTTTGTAAATCTGAATCTGATATAATTATTGGGAATAGCGTTGATTCAAATAAAAGACAATAAACGTTACGTTCTTAAATTTAAAAAAAATCACTGATTCGATTATACGATCATTCTAATAAGCAGCAAATTTTTGTACTTTTTCTTGTAGGGGCCCGTAGTTTTTACCTGCCCAGGGGCCCGTAAAAACTGTCACCGGCCCTGCCCATGGGGCTCGGGCCCCTCCAATAATTTTTTTAAATGGGCTGTATTTTTTGGCGTCAACCAATTCAGAAAAAAGTCACAAATTTTGGAATTTATAATAATTTATAGAATTTTTCTGAGTATATTTTTTTCCAGAGAAAATTTTCTTTCCCTAAATTCGTTGTTTACTTTTATTCTTTATAAACGGCTTAAACAACCCAAGATAACCTTTATCATAATGTATGGGGACTCACAGTCTCCCAGGATTTTTTTCTTCCTTTCTTCTTTGGACAGTGGGCATGGTTTCTAGGAAAAGTAACTCATTCTGATACTGACGTCCTGCACAGGGGGCAATAAATTAACACGTCGTTACGTTAAAAACGTAGACGACGGGTCCAACACGATCAAATTACAAAACCATAGATAAGATGCTTGCCTTTCCTCAAACATATGAAGAATGGGCCTTCCGGCTTTAAAAGGGTCCTAATTTAGGAGCTTCAAAGAAATGAGAGGTGTGGGGGAGTATAGAGTTTTTTTTTTTTTTTTTTTTGCAATGGATGACCAAAACAAAACAATCACTAGTGTCTGAAGGCACCGAATGCGGATGGGAATTTTTTTCTTTTTATTCAAGTCAGGCATAAAGTATAAAATTTGTATATAAATGCAAACTGCAGATGGAGAAACAGCTATTAAAGTTATGTAAACATACTCAGCAGTTTCTTTCAGTAATGCATAATTCCCAATGATCAAGTAGTTCCTATAATTAGTAAGTAATTCAAATGTTCCTACTTTTTATTTTAAAGAATTTATTTTTGCGTTACCTTAAGTTATCTGATTAAAAATCTACACAAACCTGGGCCGGGCCCGAAACTCGAATTCAGGCCAGTTTTCTTTCATTGACCGCAATCTGGTAAAGTCAGCCCCCCCCCCTTCCCCTACACACAGTCATCTCCTAAGCCTGAACATTTTTTTAAAAATCATATTAATGTGAAATTTGATTAATTATTATCGTTTCTATGGTCACATTAGAAATCTGCCCAGGCTCGCAGGTCGATTTCCATTACTGACATTCGGGCCGGGCCGGGTCGGGTCTAGTCATTAAACTTTTTGGGCCGGGCTGGGTTTGGGCCTTATTTTTTTTCCTGGAGTATCGAGCCGGGCCTAACTTATTTTTCTAACTACTAAACTAAACACTACACATTTAATATTTTTACACCGTTGCGTAGGAAAAAATGCACTTTTAAATGAAATTTGTTTGAAATCTTTGTCACTAAATGTTTTCAAATAATTATTTTAAAGTTTTTATTACTTTTTTGCCGTAATGTCATCAGAAGTATTCCATTTTTGGACATTAAATATGGACTAATCAGAAAACGAATAAAATAAAATAAGTTGCGGAATTCAACCAAAAAAAGATTCAGATACATTTCAGATTTCCCAGTTCCCTACTGAGAACAACAACTATTTTCCAAATAGTTAAAAAAATCCCCCTTTTTTACGGTAAAATATTACCCAGTTGTGTTATTTCTGAGATTTCCTGCACTAAAAATGGTAAGACGTTATTTTTAATATCTGAGAATTTTGAAATTTCATAGAATTCAAAATATCCTGATTAGATAATTTTTGGTCAAAGAACAGGATTTATTTTAATGTCCTTCTTTGACTCTGGAAAAAAATTTCGTGCGAGAGTGACGTGCTATATATATATGTCTTTAAAAATGCCTTATCTAAAATATATTCACAATTTGTATACTTTTGTAATTAGAAGAAATATGCTTCTAGTATCAGCGGTACAGGAGTTTCCACTATATCTATTTTAAATTATCCGGTATTTATATATTCCGGTATTTATGTATTCCGGTATTTTTCTTCACCATCTATTTTTTCACTATTTAGATTGTTTTGTATATAGTCATGGTTAAAAACGTTTTAGGGTTGTACAGAATATTTTACGCGTACGTGCATGTTCCTTAAGGCTACCGTTCTGTTTGGCGAAGGCACTTGCGAGTTAATGTTAAATCTGTCGGATTTTTTATTTATTATTTATTTATTTATTTATTTATTTATTAATATTTCATTTGCATTTCGACATTTTTAAATATTTTTTTTTTCATTGAATAGCTGAGATCGATGTCAGCTTTTTTTTTACTTTTTCAATTTTGCTTGCAGATTATTTATTTATTTATTTATTTTTAAAATGAAGTTACTTACTTTTTCGGAAACGGTTTTGAACGAGAAAACCTGATCATAAAAAAACTACAATAAAGTATAGGGATCGATCACAGCTATCCAATTCATTACAAATATATATATATAATATGTGCGTGTATGTGTGTGAATAGAGATACCAAGATACAAATGAAATACTTGAAACGAATCTTCCCATAGATTTAAAGTAGACGGCTTAAGGCTACACGAAACGGTAGCATTAAAGAGTTCAAATATCTTACTGAAAATAATATATGACTGTTTTTATTATTATTATTATTATTATTATTATTATTATTATTATTATTATTATTATACTTATTTATTTATTTTTATGGGAGTTTTTCAGCGAAACAGATACCTCCATTCACCTCACGTATCATGGAATCTAGGAAAAAAGTGGCCGGAAAAAAGTGACAAGGAAAAAAAGTGACATAAACTACAAAAGCAGAAAAAAGTGACACGGAAAAAAGTTACCGAAAAAAGTGACAAGGTATTGATTTTAGGGATTTATTATTGATTTTGGGAATTCATTGGTTAAGTATGAAAGGGAGATCGGGGGGGGGGGGGGTCTCATAATTTAAATAAATGGGTTTTTCATCCTAAATTAACTATTTTGGTTCAATTTTTGGATATACGTTCATACTGAAAAGACGATTGCCTGATTAGTTTTGGGAAGGGACGATTACCCCCCCCCCCCCACCCGTCCTCAATTAGATGAATCGGTTTTTATGCAGAATTATCTAACGTGTGTCAAATTTGCATATAGGTTCTTTTCGATAAGGCTTATATATAGTATATAATGACTGAAGAGATTTAGGAGTTTTAATGGTTAAGTATAGAGGGGGAACGGGGGATAACCTTTCTTAAATTAAATTAATAACTTTTTACACATAATTATCCGATTTGCTTAGAACTTTGGTCATTATGATAAGACGTATTTCTGATTAGTTATGGGGTTCTTCTGCTTAATATAAAGGGGGGCGAGCAATTATCTCCCCCTTAAACTAGATAAATAGGTTTTTATGCAGAATTATTGCATGTATTACAAATTTTAAATATAGGTTCTTTCTGATAAGGAGGATCCCTGAATAGTTTTAAGGATTTAATATCTAAGTATAGAAGGGGAAAAGAATATAACCCACCTTAAATTAAATTACTTTTTACGCAGAATTATCGGATTTGCTTAAAATTTTGGATTATAGATTCATTGTAATAAAGCGTATCTCTGATTACATATGGGGTTATTTTGCCAATTAAAAATTGGGGCGGGTGGTTCCCCCCCCCCTTAAATTAGATAAATTGTTTTTTATGCTCACTTATTCGATATATTTCATATTTTGGATGTATGTTTTTTCTCATAAAGTGAATCCCAGAATAATTTTAAGGGTTTGATGGCTAAGTATACAGTAGGGGAACGGAAGCTACCCCCCTTAAATTAATAAATGGCTTTTTACGCAGAATTATCTGATTTGATTCAAATTTTGGATGTGCATGATAAGGCGAATTCCTGATTAATTGTGGGTTATCCCCCGTTCATCCCTCTATACTTAGCCATTAAACCCTTAAATCTATTCAGGGATTCACTTTATCAGGAAGAACCTATATCCAAAATTTGAAATACGTTAAATAGTTGTGAAAAAAGAAAAGAAAAAAACCATTTATCTTATTTTAAGAGTGGGGGATTAATCCCCCGCTTCCCCTATTTAATTAGCAAAAGAACCCCATAACTAATCAGAGATACGCCTTCTTATAATGAATATACATCCAAAATTTGAAGCAAATCGGATAATTCTGCGTAAAAAGCCATTTATTTAATTTAAGGGGGGTTTATCCCCCGTTCTCCCTCTATACATAGCCATTAAACCCTTAAAACTATTCAGGAATTCACTTTATGAGAAAGATCCTATATACAAAATTTGAAATACATCGGATCAGTGTGCATAATTTTTTTAAAAATCTAATTTAAGTCGGGGGTAGTAATCACACCGCCCCCTTTTTAATTAGCAAAAGAACCTCATAACTTATCAAAAATACGTCTTATCATAATGAACCCATGTCCAAAATTCGAAGCAAATCGGATAATTCTGCAGAAAAGGCCATTTATTTAATTTAAGAGGGGTTTCCCCCATCTCCCCTTTATACTTAGCCATTAAATCCTTAAAACTATTCAGGGATCCACCTTATCAGAAAGAACCTATATTTAAAATTTGAAATACATGCAATAATTCTGCATAAAAACCTATTTATCTAGTCTAAGGGGGAGATAATTGATCGCTCCTCCCCATTTATAATAAGCAGAAGAACCCCATAACTAATCAGAGATACGTGTTATCATAATGAACCTATGATCAAAATTCTAAGCAAATTGGATAATTATGCGTAAAAAGTTATTAATTTAATTTAAGAAAGGTTATCCCCCGTTCCAACTCTATACTTAACCATTAAAACTCCCAAATCTCTTCAGTCATTATATACTATATATAATCCTTATCGAAAAGAACCTATATGCAAATTTGACACACGTTAGATAATTCTGCATAAAAACCCATTCATCTAATTGAGGACGGATGGGGGGGGGGGGGTAAACGTTCCTTCCCAAAACTAATCAGGCAAGCGTCTTTTCAGTATGAACGTATATCCAAAAATTGAACCAAAACAGTTAATTCAGCATGAAAAACTCATTTACCTAAATTATGAGACACCCCCCCCCCCGATCCCCCTTTCATAGTTAACCAATGAATCCCCAAAATCAATAATAAATTTCCAAAATCAATTCCTTGTCACTTTTTTTTCCGGTAACTTTTTTCTTGTCACTTTTTTCCGGTAACTTTTTTTCCGCTTTTGTAGTTTATGTCACTTTTTTTCCGTTCACTTTTTTTCCGTTTACCGTATCATGTATAACTATCAAAACTCAGTTTTCACCCATCAGAAAGTACACCTTTGATGCTGAAAAACTGCATTTAAATTTTCTTCCTTAAATTTTAAGAATTAGATAAAATGCTATTAACTTTAAATTTAATGCTGTACCATAAAATCTATAAATTTTATGGCCTTAAAAAAAATATTTTGGCATCGAATGTCCACGGAATCAGCTGAAAATTTAAAGGCTTATTCCTTATATATTTTTGCATTCTTTAACACAGAGATTTCTTGTAATTGGTTGTAACTATAATTTTATGATTTTTGAATGTTAAAAATCTTTAACATTTTCATGGAAACTTATCTAGAAGTACTTATCTAGAAGTGCATTTTCCTTGCAATTATTGCAGAAACCTACCACGATTTTTTTTTTCTTAATAATTAGTGGTGTACAAAAAATGGACCAATACGAGTCCTGAAACTACTTTAAAAGTTTTAATTAAAAAATTCATTAAAAATACAAAAACTATAAATTACAAAAAGCTTGTGTCAAACTACGTATATATGAGAGGAAAACGTATGTTAAAAATTTCAAATGTGTATATTTCGTAGATTATGAGATAAAATTTTATTTAGACAAATAAATAAATAAATAAATAAATAAAGAATTTTTAAAAAAGTCAAATGAGGTCTGATATGTTAGCATAATGAATAAATTCAATGCAAATATTATCAATAAATTTAATGCATTCCACTACCATAGAAAGGACTTGGCCTTAATTTTCAAGAAAAGTGTCTTCAATCTTTCTTTTGCATTTTTATCAATGAAAAAAAAAAAAAAAAAAAAAAAAAGGGGGGGGGGGGGGGTTCTAAAGTTAAAAATAACAAGATAAAGTAAAAAAACTAAAACCCAACTACGACAAAAAACTACGCTGAAAAAGTATAAAAGTACCCCATGAATACAGGTAAAGTCACAAGCAAATGCTAGTAATATATAGATATATTCAAAATGTACAAGTAAAGCGCTTTTGAATGATACCAAACACGGCATATTTATCTTAACTTTATTTTTTGACGTATGACGCTTCCAGTATTTGGTAGTAGTGACGCACATATCCGTCGATGGCAGCAAATGGGTAATGGACCGATTAGTGGATGAGGTCGTTAGTGTAATGTGTAAATGTGTAATGTAGATTGAAGGTTTCATGTATTAAGATGACCTAGGAAGATTTCTTAATCTATCTAATTAAGCACAGCCTATATAACAACATAAGCCCGAAGGCATATAATGCAGAGGACATTTTTATGGGAGTTTTAGCCAGTTATCAAACTGTTTCCGCCTTCACCGCGTGGAGGTACTCCCAGCTTATGTCGTTTACATTAGTGCATTAAATTATTCTATTAACGTTCACGCTGCTCTACATTACAGTTCCCGTGATCCGCGCTTTACTCTTATCGCTCATTTTTTTTAAACATCTTCAAAGCAGTCTTGTAATTATGTATAAGCATATAAATACTGGTGAAGCTCTTTCAAGTAATACCAAACACATTACATATATTTTTATTTTATACTTTTTGTCCGCTAGAGGGCATAATAGTAAATTTGGTGACAAACTTTATAGCTCACAACCAACAGAATATCAAGATCAAGACCCTTCTAATGGCACTGCAGTGGTCTTATTCTGATTACTAAGTACCAAAGAAATTAAGAACGAAAAGATGTGAATTATATGCAATTAGCCCATAAATGCAAGTAAAGTCACAAGCAAATGCTAGTAATATATATATATTCGAAATGTACAAGTGAAGCGCTTTAAAATGATACCAAACACGGCATATCTAGCTTAACTTTATTTTTTTACTCTGTATATTTTGTCCGCTAGAGGGCGCCACATTGAATTTGGTGAAAATCTATATAGCCTATAACCAGCGGACAATTAAGACGCTTCTAATGATATGTCATTTGTCGAATTCTGATTAGTGGTTTAGAAGTTACGAGGGAACAGATGAACATACATACATACATACATACATACATACATACATACATACATACATAGCCTGTCAAAATCATAACCCTCCTTTGGCTTTGCCGTAGTCGGGTAAAAAGGATTCAAATTCTTCTAAGTAATGTAATTTTTTGTTTAAATTTTTTCACACAAGTTAACACAGGATTCGGAGATCGGGGGGGTTCACTGAAGAATCTCTTTAAATTCTGTTATCAAAAGGCACAACATTTTTTACCTTCAATATTCAACTTTTTTATTTATATATTTATTTTATTCTATAATAGTTTTGTTCATACGGATAAAAAAAGTGTCTCAGTGAATATTGTAGGTTTACATATCTTGACCTATTTAGCTTCATGAGTAGATTGCGCTGCTTTTTCAAACTTGATATGGATATTTTTATAACCGTATTAAAAAAAAACACCTTATTTAAATTTTAGTTATCGGATAGCTTCAGACGAATTTTTAACTTCCGAAATGATTCCAGGTGACTGTAAACATTTCTGCATCATAAATTTTCAATACGATAATCTGTTAATGAATATCTTATCAAGTAAGAAAAATCATGCGTCAAACATAGATTATGAAATACTTTCCAACACTTCCTGAAATCTTTAACAAAATTTCGTTATTTAAGGAAATAAGGTGTTACTGTCCCTAACCAAATATGCATTCCGATACTTTTGAACAGTCCTGTATTTGATCTGTCAGTTGATATATGTACTATATAATGTGAAAATTTAGTTGAGCAAGAAAACGCCAAACTGGTTCAAATTTCACTTTCAGCAATTTCTATTAACAGATCGAAACATACTTGAATAATTCTGTTCAGCCTTGTAGTTTATCTAGTACCTTTATTTCACGCCAGTATTTTGCTATAATTTAGTTCAAACAAAAACACTCTTAAAACTACTTAAATCACATTTCCAGAAAGTGTCATCTGTAGGTGACCATGTAACCACCAGTTCTTTGCGTGACCCTGTATATCATTTTATTTATATTCTACAAACATTTCTTAGTAAGTTGAAAGCAGTTCAACATAAAAATGCATAACTCATTTAAAAACCACCTTTAAATAAATTATGTTCATATTCAGTAACCTTTATTTTTTTATTTTTTTTTTTTTTATTTTTTTTTTATTTTTTTTTTTTTACAAGAAAACTTTTTTTTGTATATAATCACGTGTGTAAGAGAAATTTTCTATAAGATTTACTTTTAAAATGTTGTGGGGCAAATAGAGTATAAAAATAAAACCAGGTATTTAAAGCTACCGTCCATAAGGATTAAATGCCACATGCAGCGTCAAATTAAGAGAATAATGAAATAAATTTTAACATCTTTATTATCATTATTACATCATTTTATCATCCAGTTATAATTCTTCTGTGCATGTGCATGTTTCTAAACTCCTCCTAAACGGCTGGACCTGAAAAATTTACCTGTTAAGACGGAAACTTTTCTAAAACGGAATTTTTCTTGATTCCTTGCAATTTTATCTTATAAATCATTATTACTACTTTTGTATCCATCATGAAATAATTAGTTTCTTGTTTCAAGGGGGGGGAGGGCAGACCCCTCCCCCTCTCTCTGCCGCTGACTGAGCCCCTCCAATAATTTTGAAAACTCTACGCCTATGCTACATACAATATATGTAGCTATATTTAGGCACCTACGTCTACTACCAATGTTATGTTTTTATAGGAAAAAAAAGTGTATAATATTCAAATATTTATAAATTACTGCATAAAATTTAAAAGTCATGAGTTTTTTCGGGTTTCACCCATTCCCATCCCACCCCTTGCTTCGATTTTTCCCATTAACGAACTTAACCGAGATTTTATGCATCTGTTTGGAAGAGATTTGAGTAGAATTCTAAAAATTGTCGTGTCCATAAAAAAGTGATGTATAGATAGATTTTCAGAGATTTCAACAGGGGAGAGATCTCAATAGCTAGTATTTCATACGAAATCTACCTAATATTCTTTTTGCGAGTTGGGTAGGATAATTCTTGCGAGTCATTGTTAGATCTTTGGAAAGTCGAGTTGTTTGCATTGTCAAAAAAAGTTTGAGCACAACTATGTTTCAGACTGGTAGATTGGAAGGTATGCGAGGGAAGAAAATATCAGCATGAGGGCTTTTTTTTTTTGGGGGGGGGGGGTGTTTGGTAATAAAGTTCAAAATTTAGCTAGAACTGCTCCGACTACAATTCGGACCGTTAAAAAACTGTTGACCAAGCCCGGTGTAAAATTCAGAGCTTCAACCCAACCTGCGAAAACATTAATTGGCTGGACTAGCACGACCTAGCAAGACCTGGCTGAACATAGATTTTTACGCCTATAAGGTTAAAAGTGTTTTGTACGAGAAGTCCTAGCTAAAAATACTTATTTTACTTTTTCATATCATATGTTTATAATATTTAATTTTAAAAAAGTGTTCTGAGATATGGTATTTATTTTTTAAATGCATTTTATTATGCTATGTGTAAGTGTAAATATCACATTTGCCTCTAATATTGTTAATTCAGATTCACATTCTATGGCTTAGAGATTTAAAAAAAAAAAAAAAAAAAAAATCTATAGAAACAAATTTTTTAAGACGAAATTGCATGGGAAAGAGAAATCGGGCTGAAATTTTTATTTTAATATCGGGCCGGACATTTTTTTTTCTATGGATCGGGCCTGGAAATTTCCGTCCGTGCATACCTCTATCTTACATATCGAATAATCAAATGATTAGTTCACAAAATTTTGTAAATTTGGACAATAATATCCAAACATTAAAAAAAAAAAAAAAAAAAAAAAAAAAAAAAAAAGTGAACTTTTTAGTGAGCTTCGTTCACTTTTACAAATGAGCGTGATTTGAACGCGTTCGTTTAAAAATTTTTGAGTTTGAACGTGAACTTAAGTCACTTTTCAGAAATTGAACGTGAGTTTGAGTTAGTTCGTTTATTTTGTGAACGTGCCCAACACTGATTATGGGTCATTTCATGGTAACTTACGTTACATTTAAAACAATTTACAGCAGTAATTTTATTAATATAACTCTAAAGTTATTCGAAAGTAAATTTTACATGATTTGTCAATGATACCTACCTAAGGGTCAATTTGGTTGAAAAACTACTTAAAAAATTATCATTACATTTTATATGATAAATTATGTTCCTTTTTCAGTAGTGTCGGTTACCATAATAAATATAACTACCAAAATTAAATAAATAACACTAAAATTAGGTAATTTCAATCTAAATTGGGCTTTGAATAAGTTGAACTAGCAAACCATTGGAAATTTACATTTTGAATATTTTTTTGGCATGTGTTATATTACTAAAATTACTGAAAATAGTTCTAAATGTAACTTAAGTTACCATGGAATGACCCTTATCATGAAACTTTTCCATTAAATAATTTATATATAAGTCAAGTGCTTATATTTATGTTTATATAAATAATTTTTTCTCCTGTACTAAATATGTCATAACGTGTTTCTTAAAATTAAAGTTAAAAAGAATATATATATTCATGATAAGCTTGGCGGTCATTTTCCCATATTTAAAAAAAAAAAAAAAAATTAAGCATCAATGTTTATAGCTAAAATCCGAAATTTAAAATTCTAATTAAAGCAAATCTTAAGGTAATTTTCACATTTTATAAATCTAATTTCCATGCATATATATATATCTTTAATTTAAATTTTGATAAACATGCCACGACATATTTAGTAAAGGAGAAAAGATTTTCTATCAAGATATACAAAGGCATTTGGTTTACATATGCTATCTTAGTTAATGGAAAAAGTTAAGTTCAATGACATCAGCTTATAAAGTTGATATTACACAATTTTTTGTAAAACATCCGAGATTAGTGTTAAGATTGTTTATCTCGCAATTATATTTAGATACATTTTTAAAATTAACTAAAGTACTCGATGTTGTTAAAATTGTCTATTTAAAAATGTCATACTTTGAGAGTTTTAAAATAGAAAATTATTATTATTTTTTTAATTTTAAGACAACATTTTGGTTTAAAATGTTGTCTCAACGCTAAATGTTCTTGTTTTAGTAGCATTTCACTAGTTGTCTGCTTTCTGTAGCTAAATTTTCATTTGAATTGGTATTTTATGGGTCACTGAGTAAATCAAGATTTAAACTTTATTACATGTTTTCTTGTGAGCCAGATCTTGCCTTATTTTTGTTATCAGTTTTTTGCTTTTGGATTTACAGCTTCACCTCAAAAGTTATTTTTCTATTTATGTGTGAAAATTATGTTTTAAATTAACTTTAGAATTTTTTCTCTAGCGACACGAGTCAGAGTATTAAGATTAACGACATCATATTGGATTTATCCAACTTAAGCAAGCATGCATGCATTGGAATGTATGAGTCTTTAATATTTCAAAAGGTATTTTGAACCGAATACTTTAGCATAGGTGACTTAATTTATGTTCTTACTAAGAGGTAAATGACAGTTCTCAGAATACCAGCTTCAATCCTTCTGAACAACAGAGGATTGCTATAAATAGGCCTTTACGGAAAGTATTAAAATCACTATAAACAGGCCTTTACGGGAAAGTATTAAAATCGCAAGTCTTTTTCGTTAGACCTACACCGATCCGATAAAATGATAGCCTTATCCCCGCTACCTTTTACATGCTTTTTTCTAAATTGTTATGTGGAATTTAAAGGTGTTAGCCACTACGCTGCCGAATCCCCTTGGGTAATGTTAAGTCTATGGTAATTTAATACATTTAAGTAGATTTTATATAAAAATACTATTGCGTATTGCGGTCGCTCCTATGCTGGAATTTCTGAAATATTTTTGCAGATCTACGCCGGTCATGACCCCTGGACCCTAAAACTACCATCAGTAAAAAAAAAAAAAAATTATATATATGAATATATCTATCTATCTATAAAGTTTTATGGACATGATAACTTTCATAATTCTGCTCAAACCTCTTCTAAACTGATACATAAAATCAAGGAGCATACAATCTCGGTCAAATTCATTAACGGGCAAATTCGGACCAAGGGGATGGAAATAGGGAGGATTTTTGTGAAAACCGAAAAAACGCCATACATTCTTGATTAAAATATATATCGAATCAGTTTAAAGTTTATATTACGCAAAAAAATGGGCCAAAAGTTTATGCATGACAGATATTTTATAAAGTTAAAAATGGGCTCAAGAGGCAAAAAAAACAGGGTTTTTGGGAGAAAAAATCATAAGTTCGTCAATTCTGAAAATTTCAAATCCAACCAAATTTTTTATAAATGTTTTTAAAATTATCTAAAACTTTTGTATTTATAAGTTTTTGATAGGACCAACTCTTACTGATGAAAAAAAATTAAAAACGAAAACAAAAATGGGTGGGGAGTGGGGGTAGAAAAAGAAAATAATCTATAACTTCGTCAATTATAGCTATCAAATTCAATTAAATTTATTTTACATCCTCTCAATAGTATTTATACGTTTTACATTACAAGCTTTTTATATAGAACCAATCCTTGTAGCAAAAATAAATTAAACAAAATTAGGAGTTTGCTTTTTTTTACGACTCATTTTTAAATTCAATTTTGCTCTCAAACGCATTCAATTAGCAGTTTCTCATATTTAGGAACAACATAATGTGCCGTATTGGTCGATTTTTTCATAATGTCAGAATATATTTCAAAAAATGTTGTCAAACTGGATTTTTGAACCGAATTTCGTTTTAGATGATCCTGATAAAACCAGCCCTTACACAAAAATGAAATTAAATATTCTTCAAAAGCGGCCAAATAAAGTGGTTAAGCTGGGTTTATCTCTAATCATATTTTATTTTTTGTTGTTGAAATGAGCACTCTTCGAAATCACCCTTCGACATGGCCAAGCCGACAGGGATTTTTTTATATTCAAAATATCTCCTCGGGAAATTAATATTTTTAACTTCTTTTTTCAGTGTTCTCTTCTTAAAGAATGTCCCTCTTTTCCTTAGTTTTTAAAATATTTCTAAATTCTATACAGAATTTTACAAGAAGTGTTAAAATTTCACTTCCAATTTGCCAATTTTTAAATCAAAGTTGAGCATAGATTTTAGAAATATTTTGACAACTAAGCAAAAAAGTTACATCCTTTAAGAAGAGAACACTGGAAGTATAATATATGCGTACTCATTTTCAGGGTTATACCCTTCTCACACTATGGACAGTTAAGATATCTCAGGCCTGAAACTCTCTCAGAGAGTTTCAACTCGGTCGGGCTAGATACAAGAACAACCACTCACTCTCATTGGCTATAAAGCTTAGCTTTTGCTGATTGGCTGTTGTGGCCGTATTTATTTCAAGCGCATGCGCATACGTTACATTTGTTCAGTTCAGAGATACAGTGACATTCGCTGAGATATCTTTTAGGTAAGTTTTTCAATGTGAACAAGCGTCCACTTCAAGCACGGCGATCTTAAGATATCTTATGTTTGTGGTGTGAACAGGGTATTAGATAAAAACTTGGATCTAGGGAAGCTTAAGGCCCAGATAGACCTGACACCTTCTTGCGGTTACTCGTCGGCTCATTTGTTGTGACTACATCTTTATCTTTAATGACTCTTGCAGGAAAGGGACGGTTGTCCGGCATAACAGGCATCTTTCCGTCAAATAGGGTGGATCTCCTTATCTCATGATTCATTCCCCTCCGTCCTATTATGAAGAAACCACAAAAGGGTCCTATACAAAAGGAATATTAGACCTTTTCTGAGAACTCAGTTGAACTGGAAAAAATACGCATGTGTTCGCAACCTTACTGTCCTTTTGTTGCTTCTTTCATACGAGAAAAGTTTTTTAAATTATATATACATTTTATAGGGAAACTCATCAATGCTGCGAATCTTATTCCAGGAAGTGTAGCTTAACCGAGTTCAAATATGTATATACATTTCATTAAACAACTTTTTTTATTATACTCCCTGTATATACGATAGGTTGAGTATATTTGCAGTATATACAGTAGTATGCAGAGTTACATAGGGGATTTGTAACCAGCACATCAGGATGCCAACTGATTGGTTCACATTAAAAGCCTATATCAGATTCAGATTTTCTCCTTAGTTAAGCTTCCTGAACTAGTGTAGTTTTGCTGTAAGTTATCTTTCTATTAAAACAAACAAATAAATATAATAAATAAAACGACAAACTCAAAGTAAATAAATGAAAACGTGAATTAGGGGTTCCAATTTAGACATTTTGGAGGTCCCCCTAAATTTTAGAGGGAAAAGCTCGTACTTCAAGAATTCTGTTTACTGGATAATCAGTTCCTTTTCGTAATAGTCCAAGAGACGACAGCACAAAACCCTATGTCATCGAGCATAAGAAAAAAATCCTTTATTTTATGGAAGAGTAGTAATAGAGGAATCTGATGATCCATGTCTGCTGGAAGTGAAGTGGTGCATAAGCCAAATATTGATACCACTAATGGTTGACTCGTAGGTTTAGCATTGTGTTTGTTCTACAACTAAAAATATGAAAGCATGGAAAACTGGGTGCAGGAAAACACAATGATAAATCTACCAGTGAACAACTAGTGATATTAATGGATAATTAGGTTCCCCTATTATTATTATTCCATAAAATAAAGAGTTTTTTCATTGTGCTCGATGACATAGGGTTTTGTGCGGTCGGCTCTTAGACGATAAAGGAGGGTTTGGTAATATTCTTTCTTATCAGGAAATACATTGAAGGCATTATTTCAACAATAAAATTTTCGCAACATCTTGAAGCATTATTTTAAACAAATGTATTATAGAATTGACAAATTAAAAGTACTACATTAAAATCTTGATATTTAAAGTAATAAGGCCTTTTACTAAGCCACATAAAGCTCACGGGTTTTACAGTTCTGCTTAAACATGAAAATAACGAATTGCTAATATTTTTTATATTTACTGCTAATTCTTTTTACACTACCTTCTGAGATCTAGGGTACCAACTGAGGCATTTGCCAACCGAGCCATGCACCAAGATAACACTATCTTTACAAATAACAACTTATACGGTGAAGAAGATTCGACTTTTATGTAAAACTGACCTTCGCTACAGCCATTGCCCTTTGAGTGTCAAGGGCTAAAAACAATGTAAACGCAAAAGAACATTTACCGGATCTTGAAAAATGAAAATAACTACCTAGACAGGTGACAATGGATTATTCTCGTTTAAAACCATTTATTTATCCCCTTACTTTATAATCTCCATCACTGTAATCTAATTTTCTTCTTTTATTTTTTGACGTCAAGCCGTTAAGAAAAGAAGGGAAAAAAAAAAGAAAAAAAATAGCCGTTCCTCGATTACGATCGAACTACTTCATCGCAATCAGCCCCTTCATCTTCTTTCGCAAAACAAAGAAAAGGATAATGTCAGACCTTTTTTCCAAGGTCGCCCGCTAATGGCCGCAGGTTCGCCCACTTTGCGCCCTCGTACGTGAAAGTGAAAGAAGTCAATAGCCCACAATATTGGAGATTCCTGCTGACCGAGAAAGCATGACGATTTGGGCCCTGCCCTATTACGGGATATTAACGGTGGAAAGGAGATTAAAGAAAATGGCATCGCCGTGGACATTTCGCATTTTAATTTCCGCTAGATACACCAGTTAACTGTCTTTTATTCCCGCTCTCTCTATCTTTGAGAAATAAATGAAAGATGATCCTGTTTAGTCAGTCGGTTAGTCGACTTCCACTCCCCTTTTTTTTCTTCAAAAGGGGTAAAGGTATCATAAGGAAAAAAAAAAAAAGATAAAATCTTTTAATCTCATCGATAACAAACAAAAGCAAAGGACTAAGGCTCTTATCCTTAGCCGACGAAAATCTCGCGAGCTAATGCTATATTCCTATCGGGAATTTATTTTCTAATATCTCATTTGCATTTCACCATTTTTATTTTATTTATTTATTTATTTATATATATATTTTTTTGCATTGGATGGCTGAGGTGCATGCCGACATCACTAATTTTTTACTTTTTCGATTTTGGTTGCAGATTTTTTAAAGGCATTCTTGCTTTCGAAACCGGTTTTGAAAATGAAACAAGCTTTATGAAAAATATCTGCATTCAAAATGGAAAAAATAAAAAGGAGCGATGCCGGCATGCGTCTCAACGATCCAATGCAAAAAAATTATTTAAAAATGTCGAAATGCGAACCAGATTTTAGAAAAAAACTTCCCGTAGGAATAGCATTAGCTCGCGAAAGCTTCATCGGCCTGGGACAGGAGCCTTAAGTGCATTTCACTTTACTCATAAAAGGTTTCCTCCGGGTTCAATAAAAACTTCAAGACTAATAAAAAAAAATCTGAAAACCGTAAAAGCATAACAATGCTTGCCCAGCCTTTCAGCTTTGTTACGTGATATTAACGACAGAAGGGAGTGCAAGAGATACAAAAAAGAAAAAGTAAGCGTTAAGCATAGATTATGAAACAACTTCCAACACTTCCTGAAATCTTTAACAAAACTTTGTTATTTAGGGAAATAAGGTAAATAAGATAACTAAGTAAAGCATTTTAGAAAAGAGATAAAACATTTGAAAATCTGATTTCGGCAGTTACTTTCGATAGCCAAATATGTATTGAAAATTTTTGAACAGCACTGTTTTTGATATGTTGTTAGGTGGATATATATACTTTAATGGAAAAATTTAGTTTAACAGGAAAACGCATAATAGGTTAAATTTTTTCTTTCAGAAATTCATACTAAATGATGGAAATATATTTAAATACTTTTGTTCTGCCTTGTTCTGCCTAGTACCTTTATTACAAGCACCTATTTAGCTAAAATTTAATTCAAACGAAAACACTGTTAAAACTACTGAAATCCCATTTCCAGAAATTACCATTCATAGCTGGCCGTGTATCCAATTCTTCACGTGGCCCTGTATATCAATTTATCACTATATTCTACAAACAATTCCTCGTGAACTAAATGCAGTTAAAAATATGTTACAATATGCAAGTTAACAATATACTTAAAAAGACCATTTACATTTCTCTTGCTGGTATCAAGCTGTTTAAACAATTGTACAGTGCTGCAACTATGCAACTTGAAAGTCTCTTGCAAAATTCTTCACATGTTAATCTACGTTATTGCCATACCTAATTCATAATGAAGAAGAATATTAAATAAGATTTATTGGGCATGTTATATATATCCTTATTTATCAATAGTGAAAAAAAACTACATTTAATATGTTCAATTAATTGGCTTTTGACATTTTCACAATATGATTCTATTTAATTGTATCACATAGATATAGTAAACTCGTATTTTGCAAGTTTTTTCTACCCAGTATTGCTTCGATCATTGTCTTTGTAGTTAGACTCAAATATATACGGAATTATCTTGTATTATTAGGATTGTTTTCATTGATACGAATGCCTTTCTTCGATATCGAAATGTAACGATTATATTTCAGGATCAGTCTTTTGCGTTTATCCTATATTATCTTTGAAATAAAATTGTGAAACTTACCGAAGGATGCCATTTTGATCGATTAAATCAACTCTTAAATGATAAAAATGTACACTTTAAAAATAAGTGACAAATGCTCTGCTGACACTGTTGACTGTGACACATTGCTGACACTGTGACAAATGTTGCTTCATGAAAAATGTTTAGTTGCACGACGGCAGATATTGATAATCTATTAGGTGATTTTTTTTTTTTTTTTTTTTTTTTTTTTTGATATTCTTAAAAGTAATTATAATAAAATTTGGTTTATCAAATATTAAACAAAGTGGCGACAATGCAGATCAATAATTCTTGGTAAAAGAACATATTCCACAATGTGTCATTCTTGTATGACTTAATGTCAATGTGGGATAAATATAAAAAAGCACACCGGATAATGGAATGAATATTTAGTTTAGACCGCATTTATTTTCAGCTGGATGACTAGATTCTGTTGTTTATATTCGCTACTTAAAATATGTTTTTTTTGGCTTCTGATAACTCAGAGTTTAATGTCTACAGTATGGTTGAATTACAGTCTTGCCAAGAATTACTGCGAGATAAAATAACGAAATACTTTGATTTCCTGCATTTTTAAATATTTTTTACAGGCTCTTATTAAAAATGAATACCTAAATTACCTTGTGCATTCCTTTTTTAGGTGCGTTCGTAATTATATAAATATGTAGAACCTACAATCGTCGCTCAGTCCGCCAGTCCCCATTTAACAACGCAAAAACTATTTAACCGAATCGTTTGAAATTCGAAATATATGACTGTTGCTTAATTTTGTCGAATAATTTCAAATTTTATAAAAATAGGAAGTGTAGTTCAATTGCAGGAACAATCAAAAGAATTCCGTTACATTACGGTCAATGGCCAATGGAAAAAATAGTTTCAAGGCATATGGTGTTGCACTCTTTCGAACTTAATAAAATTGATACGCATCGATGAAGAGTATATTAAAATGTACAATCGCGGTGCAAAGAGTATGTTAGTATTAATTTACAAGGCAACAGAAAAGTATCCTTTTACATAGTGGTATAGGCAGGAAACATTACTTGGGGAGCATTTTAATTATATTAAAATATTTAACATTTTATGAAATTGATATATATTGCTAAGGTTTACTACAAGTTACTTCCTGTATAATAGAAAGCCGATAGTATTTACAAGGATAGACGAAAGATTTCGGATACTTATACGGTATCCTAAGTACTGTATACTATTAACCCAAGATCTGGATATTTTTAAAACTTCGTTAAAGTACAAACGCACCTCATTTGATACGTTTGAAGTGCAATGTCGGACTTTTTTTTTTTTTTATTAAAATTTATACAATTGAAGTCTTTTTTTTTTCCATAGTTTTTTCTTCGGATAGCTTAATGAAGAAATGACCGAACCCTTAATGAGATAAATTAACGCTTGTACTTATCAATCATATTGTTACACGCTATTCTGAAACTACCTCATCAATCTACGGTCGAATGTTAATGACTTAATGTACAATATAAACGGTTGAGGTCAAGAAAGCGCTTAGATGTGATGTATCAAATTGACTTAGCAGACACTAATCACGATATGCATGCTCGTTTATCATGTATCCCTTTTGTACATGAAAAACTTTATTGTTTCTCCGCCCATCTTTTGAAAATTTGCTTAGTAATCAAAGTAATCTTCAGCCCATTCTTAATGTATCTGTGCTTTAGTTTGGCACGCTTTTCTTATGGACACCAATGTTAAGGATGAAAGGTTAATCGCAAAGTTGCCAGCGGTGCAGCAATTAAACAGAGAGTATACCCTATATGTAGAGGATGTACACTAGACAGTATACTCTATAGGCACGAATGGCATACGAAGTTACTCAGAAGATGTACACAGTATATACTGCACTATATTAATAAAATTTACTGGCATCAAAAAATTCAATATATTTATTTCACTTTAGGTGATAGATTTTAGTATTAATCCTATAAATTCAGACTTCTCAAATTTTAATTCAATGCTCAAAATGTTATTTCAAATAGTTTTTTTCTCGGATAGATTAAAAAGAGAAAAAATTAATAATGTTTATTCTCTAAATTGCTATTATCATTCAACATGGCATATTTAAATTATACTCAGAGCTGTTGTTTAGAGAAACAGAAACAAAAGTAGACGAAAAGTACAAAGGTACACTTTTACGATTCAAAGTTTTTGTCTTTAAGGGAATTTGGCTTCAAATATTATAAAACATAATCTATAATTAATGTAATAAAAATAATATCACCTTTAAGATAAGAAAAATACTACTACTAACATATTTTAGTACGCAGGTTATCAAAGCTTGAGAGCTAATGTGATGCAGGTTCTGTATGTACGTAATGCGATAACTCTTGATAGAAAGGCAGATTTGTTTCACATTTTGTATATGGGTGATTCTACGATAACGGAAATCCGTTTAAAACAGATTTTTTATTCTATATGTTGCTATTTTTTGCAATGAATCGCATCATCTTAATATTAAGATGATGCGATTTTATGACATGCGATTTGATGACACTTTATTAAATAACATCACGATTGAATGCCTAATTAAAACACATTTTTCTGAAATTTCTTACAAAGTCTTAAAAAGTCTCTACCCTGGCATGTCCCCTTGCTGGTTTCAATTTAATTTTCAAACAATACATATATTTTTTTCCATCAGGTGCTTAACTAAAGTATGTTTAATCGAAATTTAAGTAATTATACTTAAATATTCATACAAAATATTCATACAAAATATTCATACGTATTATGAAATAAAAAATAAAATAATTTTGTTAATTTAAAAAAAAAAATCAGAATTAACTTTTGTCCCGCTTTTTTGTGTATCTACCCTGTCAAATTTCGTTCCGCTGAAACAAATATAAATTCAAGGATGGATATATTGGAAGTAGCGCTTAAGGACATTTATCGGCTTGAAGTTAGTAATACTAAATGCGCAAGCCATTAAAACGTCGCCATTTTTAGTTGTTGCGACGCGACCGTGCGGTGTAGTGGTTTCGCAAAGTGATCGTGTATCTCCCCTGGAGAGTCATAAAACTTATAATATTCATTTTATTCAATTGCATTTTCTGTCCTAATTAAACAATACAGTAATAATTAAAGTGAAATATACAATTAACCCAAAAACCAATTCAGTCAGTTAAAAAAATTGAATTTATCATGAAAATGTCTCTCTCCTGCCGTATTTCCCCTGACAAGATACCTGTCCGGGGAGAGAGTCACTGACCAGAAAAAGTTATAAAATATGTATAAAGTGACTTGCCCTTATATGAAAAGGTAAATAAACGGGACAAAAATCATAATTTAAAAGGTTTTTGATCAAACTCAAACTTTTCTTTTTGGCCGTATCCTCTATGTACTTGAAACCTCTTATCGTAGAATCACCCATATAAGTTCATTCTACTAAGGAGCTTCACCGGTTAGTTTTGGGGTTCATTGGTTAAGTTTAAAGTTAGGAATAGGGACTAATCCTTCCTATTTAATTTAGATAAATGTGTTTTTTATGTAAAAAAAATACCTTATATACTTCAAATTTGGTATACCGATTTATTTCTGATTAGGCGTTTCTTCGATTAGATTTTTAGATTAATTGGTTAAGTATAAAATGGGGCAACTAATCCCCCTTAATTTAGTAAATGGGTTTTTTCGTCGATTTCTTTATTGTGAGTGGGCCATCATTCTTTGAAATAAGAGTATAGTATACATTTAGTGTGAATAGCTTGTGAACTCAATACCATTAATTTAACTGGGCACTTTTTTTAAATCTGAGAGTTGATTTCTCTTGTTCTTGAGAACTGGGCCAGGACGATAATTTAACATAAAGGAGAAAAACATGTTGACATTCTTTTTTAATGGCCATTTTTAACAACTACAGTTCTCAATTCCCCCAAATCGAATGTTCAATATGTAATGCATCGTTATTATTATGGTTAAAAATCGTAACGTATTTTAAGTATTGATTTTATATCCATGCTAATTAAAATGAAACTAGTTGTTGGAGGCTACTGTAATACTTACCAATCATGGACATGCATAATATAAAATATGAAAATAAAACATGTGTAAACTGTTAATAAAATGCATTGCAATTCCAAAATAAAATTTAAATGCATATTTAAATATTTTAATGCATAGTAATGCTATATTACGTAATTGCGGATACTACTTAATTATCCTATCAACCCATTTCGACAAATTATATAAATCAGCAAACTGACTCGTAAATTATGTAAATTAAAATAATTTTTATCTTAAATAATGAAAGAACAGATAAATTAGTAAAATATTCATAAAAATTCAATTTAAATATTAAATTAAAATTTACTTGATGACGTAACAAACACGTGTAAGTGTTAATATCAAGTGAATGTGACATATACGATAAGCCACTATTGGAAGTTAATCATATAGTTAGGCGATAGTTTTTGATCGACGGAATAATCAATAGTACCGAATTGCGTAAAACAAACATCCTTATGAATCCAAACGTAATAATCATATTAACTATTATTTTACTACGTCGGATTAAGTATCGCATATACCAATTGAAATATACATTTAAATTGAAATATGAATGAAATACAGAGTCATGAAAAACCGAAGAGTGTGGAAAATAGGATTACAAATATCTTGGCAATTAATTATCCGATTGACTTTGTTTTTTATGCAAAATTTATGTTTTCTTATTCCTTAAAATAAAAAAATCTATAATTTTTTATATACCTTACAGCAGAACGAATATTTCAAGAATCCGTAAAATGTAGTTCCGGAAAAACGAGGTTACTAATAGTATATAGGCTTCTTCCCATTGTTACATCCTAAGTACAAACCAAGTTTCAAGTCTATCTCAATTTGTTTTGAGCATTTAGACGCACACACAGACAGACAAATGGCAATTTTTTTTTAATCTGTTCTGTTTGTCGGAATCTCTAGAGTCTAAAACGTGCAAACCAATCATTTTTTTTTTCGAATTTCAAAAGGATTGCAAGATTTATCCTATACTAATGTACGATGGGTAGGTAATATAAAATATACGCTTATTTATCCTCTATATTCTTAGGGAAATGATGCCCTAAAACATTTTTTTTTATCTTTTAAGTTTTACATTGATAGCTGTAGCATGTTAACTGGACCAAACTGGCCGGTCGTGCTACCGTATAGAGAAAAAGTCTTAAAGGTTATTCATGCAGTTAAAAAAGCTTGTCTCATCGCCACATTAGGCGCTTGCTGATTTGTTCTTTTCCTCATTCCATACACCGTTGCCTTCGAGCTCGTCAAGTATGAAAGCTTTGAAACAAATTCATTTTTATCCCAAATAGATTTTTTTATAGATAAAACGCAGATACTAATGTGTTCAATGACAATCTTTTGTTCCTAAAACAGATGTGTTGAAGGAAAGCTGACATTTAAATCAGTCACAGGTTATCAATTTGCTATAAGTTTTTTTTTTTAAATCTCTCTCTCTTATTTTTTTTTTTCAATCTCTTAAACCGTTCCACTTTCTTTCGACGAAACATAATGTGTATTTTCCTGTATGAAATTAATGAGCTGAGAGCAATTAAACTGTCTTCATCATTAATCCTGAAATTATACTTTAAGAAAAAAAGTAATGTTGAAGTGAGCGTGAAAACTTCATAGCGATTAACCCTTTCGGCCATAACGTACTTTTAAAATAGAACATGTCTTTTATTGAAAATTATTTTGTCTTAAAAATTATTTTTTTTAGTTGCAGCACATTTTTGTTAACTGATAGCATATTTCAATACATTTATTATTATGACTTCACTTATGTTTCAGCGTTTAATAATAATATAAGTTTTCTTAATTATTAGCGAACCGCTGGCGTTCCTTTTAGTTCAAACATGTATCACTCTTTAAATTTAAATTAGGGACACCTCTTTCGGATTAATAATTTGTGATAAAATATAAAAAATACTACTAAATATTTTATGTTTGTTTAAACAAGTTTTTATGCGAAATTTTCCAAAAGTCTTAAAAAATTCTTCCTTAGACTATTGTTTTATAAAAAATACGCAAAATAACTACATTCTTCAGGTTTATATAAAGAACACATTAGTTAAATTTCAATTGTAACTTCTGTAATTTCGATGGCTACTTTTATTTTTGTTAGCGTAAAAATAATTTTTTTTTTCCAAAATCGAGGAAAAATTCAAGGCCAAAAGGGTTAATTCTATGATAAAATTTAAAATTGCCACTAAAAATTTTAAATATTGAAGAAATTTAAATTTGAAGTTTTACTGTTATTTTATGATTCGCCTGTTACGGGTGTTATGCAGTATAAAAACTTTAAAACAAGTTCACTTTTAAGCTAAATAGATATTTTTTATTGATAAATCGCAGATACTAATGTATTCAATGGCAATCTTTTGTTCCTAAAACTAGATGTGATGGAGGAAAGCTGACAGTCAAATTAGTCACTTATTTTGTTACAAGTTTATTTTAAGGGGTATTTTTTTTCAATCTCATAAAAACTTTCTATTCTAATTAGATAAAGCAATGTACATTCTCCCGTATGAGTTTAATGAGCTGGGTACAAACAAATTAAGTTACTCGTGATTCTTGAAATTATTTCGGGTTAAAACAAATTGATGTTGAAATGAAGGGAAAGACTTCATAATGCTTAACCTTTAACTAATGTGACAGAAATTGTAACATAACAAGTATGAAGTGGTCTGTGAGATCGCAAGTTCGAAAGAGGAATAAAAGGCATGATTAACTCATAGAATGGTACTTTTATACTAAACTTTTTGTACAAGACTATCATGATTAACATTCACACCTGTTTAAGTCTCTGGTGATAGTACTAAATTTCTAAATGAAACAAATTTTCGGTAGTGTTTGTAGTAAAACTGAAAATTACAAGTTAAACTATAAAAACTGAAAAAAGCAGTGGTCTGTGAGACCGGTAATATTAATTAAAGATTAATCACTTGGGACGAGTGACCGGTATGTGTACCAATTAAAACATTCACAAACCTTTATTATTCTCACCAGTTATTTTTTATTGTAAAGTTTATCTTATTTAATCAGAGCATTTTCGCAATTCAATTAGATATTTTTTCTTTTTTTAAAAACCGGTAGTAAAAGAATAAAAAAGAATCAAAGGGCTTTCGTGGCGAAGGTGTTAAGTTCGGGATCAAATTCAAAATTGGCAGTAAATAGTTAGACCGCGAAGCTTTTTGATTTCATTGTTTTTATGTGCTTTGCAAATTATGAGTTGTCCAGTATTTCGCCGTTGATAGTCGAACTGTGAGGTACACTTCTCTGGCTCTCCGCACTTCTCCCTTTTTAATCTACATTTCATTTAGTTTATTTTCAATTTAATTTTTCAGCATTGATGAACACTTAATCTCTTAATCTTTGAAACAGCTATTTGAAATTTATATAAACTCCTATTTGTGCTTTTTCCTGAAGTTGTCTTTATTTCTTAATACACTGGTACAAAGTAGAATCCTCCCCTCGTATAAAGTATTTTTCCGCCCGAGCAAAAATGTGTCCAGATTAATTGTCGTCATATAACTTAAATGATAGAACTTTGGCAAATAAAGCCACAGATTATGAGCTCGGAATCCAGATTAGAAACATTTTCACTGAGATGGAAAAAATATTACTCTTCTGAATTATTTATCAATGAGTCGATTATGCTTAAAATAATTGGAAAAAATAATAAAAAGTTTCATTTAAGCGAAGATCTGCACATTTCTACCATTAGATGAGCGTCTACTTAAAATTTCTTTACAGAAGAAAAAAAAAGGAAAAAAAACCCTTAAGCTTTGGCCCTTAGCTGAAAATTATAATATTTGAAATATTTGTTACTTCCGAAGGAATGGGAGGAGATTTGATACGATAGTAAAAGATTATCATCACTGCCAACAAATGTAAAATTGTTACAAAAGGTGTATTCTGAACGCATAAATTTTATGATAACAATCGGAAATACACTGCATCGATCATTTTCCATTCGTTTCTCATACTTATGCACTAGAAATGTTGATCTACGATCAAATTTCGATTCAGTGCATGGAAAATTAACACTTATCAGATGTGCTCTACACGTCTAAAAAGACTTTCATTGAATTTTAAAAGAAAATTGATTGTAAGCACTTCCATCCAGAGAATTATGATGGTAGATGCGGCTACCCTTTGTATTTCAAGTTTTCGATCAATATGTTTGGTTGATTTGATACCATCTCTATTAGGGAGCATGATTTAATCGGTTGAATAAGCCAGAACGGTGTGGATGCCACGGATGGTAGTCAAGCGCAGACAACATGCAATTCAAGAAAAAATCAATTTTCAAGAAAACCAGAGAAACAGACCTCACATGTTTTAATGAAAAAGTGAGATGATTGTACACAATTTTTTAAAATTTCATATTTTTAGAGCTCTTGGTCGTATAACTGGAGTGTTATGTGATGCATGCATCAATTGGTAATTGGATCATTTTTCAATAAAGTACAAAATTAGAAATAAAATATTTATTTTATTTTTTCAGACAAAATTTTACGATTTTACGCTGTTTATTCTTTGCCAAGAGTATAAGTCACGCTAACGAGACATGATGTCTAGTTTATTAAATATTCTTAATTTAAAAAAAAATGATGATATAAGAGAGATATATCACTTTCATAATACGGTATTAATCTAAAGTACGGAATCCTCGGCAATTTACCAAGTCCAAATTTCGGATTCTTCAGATCTTTTGCTCTTCAAAAGTATTTTTTTTCCCCAATAAACAGAAATTTCACTATTTAAAAAGACAAAATATGGCGCTCATATTTTAACCTTTAACTGGTGTAACAGAAATTCTAACGTAACTAGCCCTCTAAGCGTTTGGCCCGTAATATTCCGTACACTAAGCTCCAGGTTTCACTGCAATATAAGCAATGTTTAAGATATTATAATTCTATAAATTTAATGAATTTTCAAAGCATTGAAGAATGATTAAGACTCAAGGATTACATTTATATTCCTAAATAAGATTTTTTATGTAATATTGAAAGAATCATTTTATTAGCAATTAAGACAAATTGCAGAGAAAACAACATTACAAATTTACCCATTTGCAAGACGCTTGGAGGGCTAGTGTAAAGCGGTCTGTGAGACCGAAAGATCGAAAGATTAATAAAAGGCATGATTAACTCATAAGGTGATATTTTTGTACTAAAATGTTTGTACAAGACAATTATAACTAATATTCACCTATTTAAAATTCTTTGGTAATAGTACTAAAATTCCAAATTAAAGAAAATTTCAGTAGTGTTTGTAGTTAAACGTAAAATTAAAAAAAAGCAGTGCTCTATGAGACCGGTAACATTATTTAAAAGGTTAAAAATTGAATATACTAGGGTTCGTACGTGTTCTGGAATCAGCATCGTCAATTACGCCCGGGACAAAGTTTATATTTGCCCCCCATCCCATTTTCACCCCAACTTCTCTTCGTGACAAATATCACGAACTTGAAAATTGCAGAAACAAACTCTATTAAATATATATTTCGCACTTTTTTTAAACTTCAGAAATTTTAATAAACTAAATGACATAAGAGAAAATCGCATTTATATTTTGGCAAAATGGGTAAGATAATTGGAGAAGGGGTGTAGAAAAAAATGTATCTAACAGTGCAATATAACAGTTTGGAACACTTTCATGTTCCAAGATAGAAATCATTTTGAGGGTATATATTTTTCGCCACAAGTACAGGCTCAGAAAAGAGAAAGTTAGCAAAAGCGATTAAGACAAAGTTTTGAAAAGAAAGAAGTCCTTAATCATAAATTTGTATGGGGTAATGGACAATGCAATAACTTTAAAATGAAAAATGTATGTACTTTCATAAAAAAAATCCAACTATGTAAATATGCATTTTTTTAATAAAAAAAGTTCATACAAAGTTCATATTCAAAGAAAATATAAATTTAGCGCCCCCTCAACTTTCGCGCTCGGGGCGACTGCCTCGCCTTCACCTCTTCGCACGTCCCTGTCTGGAATTTCCAGACCAGAAATTCTTCGGCACCAGGTTTTTCTTATAGAAAATCTCTCCTTAAATTTCAGTAGGAGGGACTGGCATACAGAATATGCCAATAAGTTCCTTCTGGCTGCAATTACCAGATTAATCGTAAGCCTTCTTCATTCCTCCTTTACTCTCATAGAAATATCTTCTTTTATCTTTTTAATATTTTTTTAAAAATAAGATTCCTGAGAAGATTAATCTAAGAAACTAGAAAATATATGTATAAATTCAAAGCAGAGGATAGAAAAATGTCCTGGCGTACTGTATACGCCACCCCTGTCAAATCTTGTTGTTCACCACCCCCTTCAACTGAGGGTTAAACAAGGCAAAATTTCACGCGTTTTATCTAGATCTATTTTTTTTATATATATATAAAAAATATATATATTTATATTTTTCCTGAAAAAGAATAGTACTCGTGCGTACTCTGAATATTAAATTAAACAACGATTTCATTAAATAAACTATGATAAAATAAAAAGTAACACAAAAACATTTATTTAAGGGAACATGCAATTTAAGAAGAAATTTTAACTTACTTAGCTACTGAACATTTCTTTAACGTGAGCTGCTTTATTAACTTAAGTTTATCATTAAGAGGTTTTTCTTTTATTCTACACATAGATATGAGTTAAAATTCATTAATAAAGTTACTTTGTTCATGACTTTTTTTTTTTCAACAATTTTGTTTTTTTCCTCCTTTTTGTAATACCGAAGCTGAAAAGTCCGAACTTTGGATGTCCAAACTTTTACTGTAGTGAGAAATTTCATCACTTCATTTTCATTACAGGGAGAAAAATTAATGATTCTGAGCTCACATTGCTTGAACAACCTATTTTAAATGAAGCTGTTTTATATACAGTTCCAGAAAAAAAAATCTTGACACTTAAGATTCAATGTTCGAATGTTTTATTTTTTACAGTGTTAAATATAATAGGTGTGTGAGATTTTATATCACGTGTTTGTTACAGAGAGGTGGCCCTTGCAATATACGAGTAATATTGTTGAGAGATCTCCCTTTATTTATTTGTTTGGTTCTTTTAGTTACAGTAGTAGTTTGAACAGAGGGTTTTTTTAATTTCTTTTTTAATTCTGTTCTCTTAATTCTTTGAAATTTTCGCATTCAGATGGATCTAACTAAAAGAAATTTCGAATTTTTTGCCAATTTAAGGGTTTATATTATTAGAATATCGTTCATCGGACATTCATAATATTTTTTGGAATTCAATTTTCTATCTATTTGGAAAACTTTGCGAAAGATTAAGAATTCAGCATTTTAAATTTAAATTTTTTTTGGCTGTTAGAAATTTAAAGTTTTATTTATATCTCTGCTATTTTTTTAAATTTCGGATTTTCAAAAAAATTAGAATTTTCGATTTTATTTAAATAATTTGAACATTTTTCATTTGGTTAAAATAAACAACTTTCTTTTACAATTATCTTTAAATTAAATTTATTAACTATTGTTTATGTTAGAATTTAATAATTATAAATTAAAAGATAAGTTATATTTAAAAGAAATATTAAATGAAATCCTCTGTGAGATATGCGATCACACTTACACACTTGTATACTTTATTTACACCCTACAAATTTTCATCACAAGACAAATTTTTCTCTTAAACTGGAATGTTATTGTCTTCAGGCTAAAACCTATTATTTTAAGAGAAATATGAAGAAGGCGTGCGGAAATTAAAGTAACAGCATTAGAAATGGTTCGTTGGCTCATTTAACCGATAATAAAACGCATGCTGACAAAAAATAACAATAATGGGAGCGTTTTTGCAGTCTTTTCCCGTAAATATGTGGAAACAGCTGTCAAAATCAAGATGGATTGATTTTTTTGCACTGGCCGTAACAGTGGAAAGTTGTTGATAAGAAAGTATCATTTTCAGCTAAAATACATTTTTTGAATAAATTTAAGCAGCTGTAATGCATTCGACGGTATCGCGTATTGAATTGTTACATAATAAATGTTTGTTTTGACACCAGTATGAATGGAATGAATTCCGAGTATTTGGAACAATTGGTTTAAACACACATCAGTAACAATTAAGCCGATTTAGAAAGCTAATACGTTGTTTCAAAAATGAAAGCACCCGAATAAATACAAATTAATGTATAAATTTTGATTGTTGCAAAATTTTGCAATTTATTATGGTAAAATCTCATCTCTGTCACTTTTATGTAATAACCAGTCGATAAATCAAAAAAGTATTTAAACTTGTGATACTGGTTTTCTTTTTCTCAGAAATGTTTTGTGTCTATATTCTTTTACATTATTAAAAATATAGTTAATATATCGTTACTTCAAGTTATTTGTATATTTTTGCAAAATATAAGAACTATGCATAAATACAATAAAAATTTATTGTATATTATGCAATTCAATAGGTCAATTATTGCATGAATTTAAACAAATAATCTAATAATTTTTATTAAATTTGGTACTTTTGATATTAATTGTTCATGAAATGTGTCCAGGAAAAAAAATTAAAAAGGTTTTTTTTCTTATGCGGTAATGTAGTATATCTTTAAGATAAAAAGCAATCTCATTTAATTAACTTAAAAAATCTAATTAAAAGTTAAATCTGTAATTTTTAAATAAAATTTTTTGTTAAATCTGTAACTTTACTAAAAACTTCAAAGTAAATTTTGACCTTAAATTACAAACAATTGCTTGAGCAGTATTCTAAATACATACTACATGTATAAATTTCTACTAGTATTTCAAAATGGTAACTTACGCTTTTTTTTTTTAATTGCAGTTAACTGAGGCTAAAAATTGATATTTTGAAATAATAATGGAAATTTAAATTCGTTACAACTGTAAATGCTCTACTCATCACAGAATAAATTTAATATATCGAAAATTGTGATTGAAAAATAAAATCTTGCTATATAATGTATTGAAATTTCTTCAGGATTTCCAATTTCTTGCTTTCGTTTTTGCGATCATTATTACTATCATTTTAATTATTTCTACCTCATTCAACAAAAGAAGGTTTTAAAATTTGACGTTAAATTATTTCTTTAAGAAACTGAGCAAAAAGAATAATATTTGACGTTGTGGTAATTTTACTTTGAAAGATTTGTTATCAACACTTTCAGTTAAACAATTTTTTTTTCTTTTTTTATTTTCGTCTAAATTTTATAATAGAATGAAAGAAATGAAAATAAAAATGAAAGAAAACTAAATAGAAAATAAGTAAAATTATATACAGTCGAACCTCTATATAACGAAACTCCATACATCGAATTTCTCCATATAACGAATTTTTAGTAAGAACGGTCCCCTTTTCGCATGATTACATTAAAAACAGACTCTATATAGCGAAATATCTATCTCCATATAACGAATTTTTTCATAAATTGATCTTAATTTATTCAATTTTAAAAAAGCTTCGAAATCATATGGAATCAATTTTCCATGACTTATTTTTGATTTATCGTTCAGTGGAGAGGTTTTTTTTTTATAAATATTACTTCTCTCCTTATTCTTTAAATCTAACAAGTTCATCCCACCTCCCACACACGTTTCAACATCCTTCTCAAAACACAGTCAATTGAATTGTTACACGTATAAGAGAGGAATCAATGAGAGCACATAAGAGAGACCTTCAAATGGAGGAAAATATCAACTACAATTTTTCATTCCTTGCTAAAATTTGAGAATTTTTTTTGAGAGCGTAACAATTGTAATTTTAAAATCAAAACAACAAAAAATTACAGATTTCTTCCTCTGAAATTTATGTAAGTCTTCCTTATTTGATTTTCATTAAGCTTTCAAATAAATGTCTTTTCTCTTTTTTGAAACTGCTTAAATAAGTAAGAAATAAAATGTTACGTTAATATATACTTTTAAACATTTCAAATTCTTAATTAAAAAGATCAAAAATAATATTTGTTCAAAATTTACACATTAAATACCATTTTTAACATCATACTCTATACATCGAATTTCTCTATATAACGAATTTTTTACTGGAACGATGGATTTCGTTATATAGAGGCTCGACTGTATTTTAGAAAATAATATTTAAATGTGACACTAATTCATTAAATTATTTTGTTACATTATGGTATATGAAGAAAAAATGTTTGCAGCATTATTTGCAGCATGTTTGCATTAGTTGCAGCTGCAAATGTTTGCAGCATATTTTAATGAAGTTGCTTTGTATACAAATATAATGAAATTAGTATGAATTGCTAAAGTGCGCTAAACATGCTTTCTGCAGAATATGGAGTTCATAGCATGTAGCATTCATTTACAGGATCACACTAAAGAATTCGTTTATGCATTATTCTTCGGGGATAAAATACTCGCATTTAATTATGTTGCACTGTGGAATTGATGTACATCACTGAGGAGGTACTAAAACATGTAAACAACAGAACATAATGTGCATAGAATTTATCCTTTATTTACAGGGATACATAAAGAGTTTCGGACTCAATAATGTATCCAAAGTATTATCAAATATTTCTGAAAGTACGTTGTCGGGATATACCATGAGTTTTAAAGTTTTACTAAATTTTTGCATGCAATATAATTTTTATAGACCATATACAGGGTTACACAAAAGAATTCAGAGAGAATTCAGAGAATGGGTAGCAGTTGTTTAAAGGTTTTTTTTTTTTAGTATTTATGTTTTAGTTTTTTTATGTATTTCCAGGCTCAGCTACATTTAGTATTATAAGATATGTTTGGAGAATATAAATAAAATCGTATACAGGGTGATGCAAAAAATGTATACATGGATGTATATGCATGAAAAATTTTGGAAGTATGATTTCAGTAGTTTTAAATATATTTTTGCTTCAATTTAATTTCAACTTAATGTGTGATGTGCATAAAGATCTATGTGTAATATACAGGGATGTACAAAATAATTCAAGTACGTTTCAGTATACTGGTAGAAATTGCCGAGTTGAATTTTTAACTGTGTTACGCATATTCTTACCATAACTAAATTTGAACATACTATATAACATATATACAAATCTGTAGATCAAATACGGAGTCGCGCAAAAGAATTAAAGTATTTTTTTGGATATCGGTAGCAAATTACTGAATTTTATTTTCAAATATGCGATATGTTTTCTAAAGTATTTTCTTAAGTTTCTTGTTTAGACTATTAAACGGTGAATTTTTGTTAAAGTATTTTGAAAATATTGGAAAGTGTTTAACAATCTGTGCTTGGCTCATGATTTTTCTTCCTTATGTAATGAAGCCGTTGTCTGCCCAAACATGCATTTTAAAGAAATTTTACTGTCCAAAGAAATTACAGACATTAATTTGAGTACATAATTTTTTTGCTGAACAAATATACATGTTTTATCATTTAAACAATGTTAGACGATAGCTTTACATGATCTCCAAGATAGATATAAAAAAAAAATAACGGAAAGCGATTTTTGTATTCATCTTCACAAGATTTAGACGGCTGTCATCAACTAATGTTTAACTGTCATTCAGGGGAACGAGACTTTGCTAGCAATGATTGCGACTGTTAGAAGAATCCGAGAAATATATTCAAGTAACTCCGTCCATATCACTCTGTTCAGAGGTATTAAATAACGCCATATTTCCATCTCATTGACTTTCTTTAACATGCTATATTTTTGAGACGACTTTAATGTCGTATTAGACAGGTCGTTTAAACAGAACTTGACATCGGTATATTTTGCATCTTATTGTATCATTTGTTTTAGCTTTTGCTTTTACATTCCTTTGATTAAAAAAAAAAAATAGTACGATAATAAATTATAAAATTCTGGAGTCGGCGTTCGATTTTTCTTTGGGTTAGATTTGTTTTTTCTTTTTACAACAGACATTTTTTACCACATTGCTTTATGATGGAATATCTTCGCTGAGGAATTTTTTAGACAAGATGATATGAATTCTCGGAGTCGAGCAAGTAAAAATCATTAAGGGGATCACCATACCATCCCCATTAGAAATAATCTTAAGATTATCTGAAGAAGTCTCTACTTTCTTCAGAAATTTTGCAGATTTAGCTTTACCTAAAAAATATCTGTAGAAATTCTTAAGGTATTTTTAACAATATCTTCAAAATGGGCCAAATACCTACGGATTTTCTACAGAATTTTGGGCCAATTACCTACAGATTTTTTTTCAGATTTTTTTTTTTTTTTTTAGTGGGGGGTTAAATTTGCAAAAAACATTAATTTTACAGTTTCATGCTTAAAATGAATTTACATATCCATTATACAAAAGAGCGGCTTATCTTGAAATACATTTTTACATTTTTTTCTTTCTATTATTAGTAAAATTTTACCTTGTATTCATTCTTTTAAACTTTGGTTACATTATTAAATAGATTTTCATCTTACACCCATTATAGAAAAAAAATAAGAAAAATATTTATTAAATTTGTGCTTTAACCAAAGTAGACTCACCTGGTCGATAGTTAAAAATAGATGTGATAAGTTAAATAGAAGAATTATAATATAAATGGTATTGTTTGTTCAGGAAAAGAAGTTATTTTAAACCGACAAAAGATAACTATCGCAAATTTCCTAAACTTTAGGGATGCAACGAATATTTGGTTGATATTCTGTTTATCATTTAAACAATGTTCGACGAGAGTTTTTACATGATCTATAAGATGGATATAAGTAACGGCGAACGATTTTTTATTCACCTTCACAAGATTTAGGCGGCTGTTATCAACTAATGTTTAACTGTCATTCAGGGGAACGTGACTTTACTATTAATGATTGCGGCAGTTAGAAGAATCCGAGAAATGTATTCAAATAACTCTGTCTATATCACGGAGTTCAGACGTATTGAATAACGCCATATTTTTATCTCATATACTTTCTTTAACATGCTATATTTTTTAGATGACTTTCATGTCGTATTTAGACAGGTTGTTTAAACAGATGTTGACATCGGTATATTTTGCATTTTATTGCATTATTTGTTTTAGCTTTTGCTTTTACATTCCTTTGAAAATAAAATATTAAGATAATAAAACATAAAATTCTGGAGTTGGCATTTAATTCCTTTGTGGGTTGGATTTGTTTTTCTTTTTTACAATAGACATTTTTGACAACATCGTTTTTATGAAGAATATCTCTGTGGAGGAATTTTGTAAGTAAGATAATACGAATTTTGGAGTCTATGAAGAAAAATTATTAAGCGGATCACCGTACCATTAAGTTTTCGAAAACATTAATTTTACAATTTTATGTTTTAAATGAATTTAGATATCCATAGTGGGGAAGAGTATCTCGCCTTGGAACACATTTATCATTTTTTTCTCCTTTAAATTTTGGCAATCGATCAATAATAATAATAACCTGGTACACATTCTTTTTAACTTGCCTACATTATTAAATAGTTTTTGATCTTACAACCCTTATAGAAAAATATTAAAAATATTTACTAAATTTGTGCTTTGTCTTAAGGTGCCCCACGTGGTGGACAGTTAAAAATAGATGTGATAAATTAAATAATAAAATGATAATATACATAGAATTGTTTGTTTGGGAAAGAAATTTATTTAAAATGACAAAAGATAAATATTGCAAAATTTCCTAAATTTTAGGGATAAAATGAATATTTTGTTGATATTCGGTTTGTCCTTTAAACAATGTTAGACGAAAGTTTTTACACGATCTCCAAGATAGATATAAAAATAACGGAAAGCGATTTTTTATTCACCTTCATAAGATTTAGGCGGCTGTCATCAACTAATGTTTAACTGTCATTCAGGAGAACGTGAGTTTACTAGCAATGATTGCGACTGTTAGAAGAATCCGAGAAATATATTCAAATAACTCCGTCCATATCACTCTGTTCAGAGGTATTAAATAACGCCATATTTCTATCTCATTGGGACTTTCTTTAACATGCTATATCTTTTAGATGACTTTAATGTCGTATTAGACAGGTCGTTTAAACAGAAGTTGACATCGGTATATTTTGCATTTTATTGTATCATTTGTTTTAGCGCTTCTGCTTTTACATTCCTTTGGAAAATAAATATTACGAAATAAATCATAAAATTCTGGAGTCTGCGCTCGATTCTTCTTTGGTATGGATTTGTTTTTTCTTTTTACAAAGAAGTTATTGACCACAATGCTTTATGATGGAACATCTTCATTGAAGAATTTTGTAGATAAGATAGGAATTCTCGGATTCGAGAAAGCAAAATTATTGAGGACACATTCGTACACTTAGATTTGATAAAAGTAAGGAAAACATTAATCGAATTTTATTTTTTCTTTTAATTTTTTTTAACTTTTTTCTTTTGATTGAAATTTTTTTTTTATGATTTTAATGATTCAGGGTTGTAAATTGATTTTTCTTTAAAATTACTTTTCTCAGTTTGTACTTTTGCAGTATATATATGATCAAGATGTTCAAAATTCACACTAATTTTTAGCTGGCTCGAAATTTTAAATAACGATCCTTATTAGTAGTGCATATTATAAAATAATTCAGGATCAAATTTTCAATTTATACTTTTTTTTTAATAATGTTAAGTAAATAGAAATTTTTAGATGTGTCATGAACTCTTTTCTTCATCTAATTAAATTTTAGGAAATTTGATTCTTGCAATTATGGCATTTGTGAAAAAAGTATAATTTCTAAATTTTCTTGCACAGTGTTCAAAGCTGTAAGAGAAATGTTTAAAATTTTTTACTTCAATCCATGACGTCATAGTTTTAAAATGTGCATTATCGCGCGCTATATTAAAGCATTTTATTGTCGTTATGGCAGGGTTGGCACGGTTTAAACCAACTGGTTTTTTTCTCCAAAAAAGGGGGGGGGAGTAGAAGAAATTTGAGGACGTTTTTCTCTTTTTTCTTTATAAATTTACGTGTTTCAGATTATTGGATATAGATAATTTCTACTTTTAATACTTTATTTCAGCAATAATCATTAGATATAGTGGATTTTAGGTCATTTTTTATGTATAGAATTAAGATCAGTATGTGTTGGTAAAAATATCTATTGCTCTAGAGAAAAAACTACAAACACGTGAATTGATCAAAGATAAATTAGATTAAAAATATTCAATTTTTAATATAAATATTTAAATTTTTTAAGAAATACAGATTATTTAACGCAATAAGATAATACAGTGATCTTTAGATTTTCCTCAAGCTGTAAAAAGAAGTTTTTCTTGATTGTGGAGATCATCTTGAACAATTAAAACCATAATATGAAGTCGAATAAGAGAGTATTCAAAGATTGGATATTAGCTATAGCATTTTAATACTAACAATCTCATTATTATTTTTACCCTGTTATCTGCTGAATCTAATGGCCAAAAATGTTGACTTTAAAATCCCAAGAATTATTTGAAATTTATTATTTGAATAACTGTAGAAAAGAATATTATATTTATCAATCTGCATCCAAATGATTATTATTAGCAATCAAAAGATTTAAAAAAAATTTAAGAGTATTAATGTTTCACTGTGTAGAGTAGTTTATTCTTTGAACATAATACAGTTTTCTAATTACTGTTTAAATTAAAATATGAAATTTTTCAATTTTCTACAGAAATTTACTATAATTATCTAATTTAAACAATTTTAAAACTAGTTAGCCTGCCCGGCGTTGCTCGGGTTCGTCAAAAAAAACAGTAAGAATTGCAAAAAAAACTTCGAAATATCATAATAAAAAACTCGAAAAATTTTAAAAATGCTGCACGAATTTCGTCTAATTAATTAAATGTCAATCAGTGAAATACGAAAAAAAAATTGCAATAAAAGTCGTTAATATAGCAAAAATCTCACAGGAGAAAATTTATGATATTAGCAAAGAAATTAAAAACCGAATTTCTTTTCTGTATCTGAAAAAATCACCGTGAAATCAAACAAAAAAAGTAAAAAATGCATTAAAAATCGCTGTAGATCAAAATAGGAGCACAAAACAGTTACCTTACAGGCTAAAAATTTGAAACCAAATTCCGATTAAAGTAGAAGTTTGAAATTGAATTTTTTAGAAGAATGTAAAAAATGAAAGTCCAAAAATTGCATTGAAAATCGTATTAAAAATAGCAATGTATTACATATCAGCTAGGGTAAAAATTTACTGTTAAAAGATAAAATACTTCAATCAAAAAATTAACTGTACTAAACAAAATGTTTGAAATCGAAATCAGTCTCTGAATGTCTAAAAATCGCATTAAAAATTAGAAAATTGCATTAAAAATCGCCAAGTATTTTGAAGTCAATGGTTAAAAAACTAATATTAAGACGGGGGAAGGCAATTGTAATCGAAATTATTCATGAATAACAAAATGTTGACATAAAACGCCAAAAATTCTTTTAAGAGATAAAACATTGCACTAAAAAAATCACATTGAATATTATATTAAAAATCGCTGAATGTGTGAAAATTATAGCTGTAAAAATTTGATATTCAGTCAGAAAACATTTAATCGGAAATTGTTCATGAATAACAAAAAATCGACACAGAATACCTAAAATCTCCAAAACGCGCTAAAAATCACGTTGAATATCACATTAAAAATTGATAAAATTCAAAAAGCGTTGAGAACAAATTGAATTATTTATGCTAAAGCTCAGAAACCGAAATTCTTTTACCAGTGTCAAAAAATTGTTGAGAAACTTGAAAAATCATTAAAAAACATTAAAAATCAGTAAAATTCAAAAGTTACCATAGTAGGAAAAAAAATAGATTAAATTCTTGCTGACAAAATTTACCATGATGGGACAAAACAGTGTAATCTGAACTCTTTCATTAATTAAAAAATATCTACATAAAACTTTCTAAAAAAAACGCAAACTGCATGAAATGACACAAAAAATCTGAATCGTTGATGGCAAAAAATTTACTATATTAAGTTTTAAATTATAAACTAAATTTATTTTCCGAATGTAAAAAAATCTCCGTAGACTCGAAAACGTCTAAAAATTGTATTAAAAAACGCATTGCAAATTGTTTTAAATTTTAAAATAGCAGGGGACAAAATTTACATTAATAGTGTAAAATAGTGTAACCTGAATTCTTTCTTAAATAACAAAATATCGAAGTAAAGAATCTAAAATTCGCTAAACATCGCTAAAACTAAAAATTCGAGGAGAACACAATCTTCTACGTTAAGTTAAAATGTTACTCAATTATTTATAAGAAAAATGACGAAAAATGGCCTTGTATTCATATAATCGCTAAAAATCGTAATGAAAACCTCTAAATATTTAAAACTTAAAGGTGTCAAAATTTACTATATTTGGGTGGAACATTGTAATCGGAAATCATTTACAAATGAGAAAAATCGGCGCAAAACGAAGAAAATCTCGAAAAATCGTATTAAAAACAGGCATAAATGAAATAATTAACTATATTAGGTTAGAGTATATAAAGGTAAAATGTCGCAATTAGATGGTTGGTTTGGTTTATTTTTGACGGCTGATTATCTACGCTAGGGATATAGGCCCAGGGGGGGAGTGCCCTTCGTGGGGGTCTTTCTAAGGGAACCTAACCCGTATTTACGCAAGGTTCGAAGAAAACCACGAAAACTCCGAACGGTTAGGCCGACGGCCGCGATTGGGTTCGAACTTCGAACCCAGCACCTGCCGTCTACCAGTTAAGAGGTCAGAACCTCTCGGCCACTGGTGGGGCTGTCGCAATTAGAAAACATTCAGAAATGAAAAATTAACGCAAAACGTATAAAATAATGAAAAAATTGCAAAAAATTACATTGAAAATCGCATTAAAAATCGCTAAATTTCAAAATTCGTAAAATTTTTTAAAAGAGTGAAAGTAAAATTTTTAATTAAATTCCTTTTCCGAATTTCAAAAAATAGCCGCGAGATAAAAAAAAAAACCACAAAAAACATTGAAAATTTCATTAAAAATCTCTAAATGTAAATCCATTCAGGGAATAACAATTTAGTCTAATCGGGTAAAACATAACAATCGTACATTTTTCATGAATTACAAAAAATTCGACGCAGAACACAAAATACATCCAAAAATCGCATTGAAAATCGTGAAAATTAAAAAAAAGGTAGATCGCTGAAATTCATAAATCTTAGCAGAAAAATTTAAATACATTAGACTAAAAGTTTAAGTCAAAATTCCTTTTATTAATATTTAAAAAAAATAGCGACAAAAGGCGAAAAAACACTAAAAATTGCATTAAAAGTTTCACTAAAAATCCAAAAGTCATTGCGCGAAATCCAAATAAATTAATTTGAAAAGAAAACAATATTCACTATATTAGGTTAAAAGACTGAAATCGCATTCTTTTCGCTAATGTGGAAAAATGCGCCTAGAAATATTATAAAAAATCCGCTAAAAATTGCATAAAAATTAAATCAAAAATCGAAAATCGAAATTCGAGATGCAAAACTTCATATATAGTGGTACCTTTCCCAGAAATTTCCTAGCTCTTCATGCAACGGTCTCTTTAGAACATCGTCGGCACTTTATAATTTTTATTATGTATTATAAACTATCTTAAAGTTTCAAACAGACCTCCTTGTTACATTTCCTAATTTTGTTTGCGCTCCTCACCTTTCACAACCTCAAATGTGTCACGCCATTTTTTTTTTTTTTAAACTATCTTAAATTTAAAAACAATTCACATTGTTAGATTTCCAAATTTTAACAAAATCGGGTTCTGTTAGTTTCATATTTCACCACCAGGGAGTGTACTCTATTCTTATCAAAACTATGTCTAAACAAAACTCCGTTAAACAACCTATCAGGAGATAATTACTCGAGGGGTTGGCGGCCATAAGCAAGAATTTAAGAAATTTGATAAAATTGCTATTCAAAAATAGTAGTACCTAAACTTTTGACATTTTAGGTACATTTCGCAAAAAATACTATCTATTACATTCTCAGCGGTTTCTTTTTTTTATAGAACAACTATGAAAAGAGAAATAGATGCTAAATGCAAAATGCAAAAGATCTCGAAAAATCGTTAAAAATCGCATTAAAAATCGGTGAAATCTAAAAATCGTAAAAGACAAAATTTAGTGCATTAGGCTAAAAGTTTGAAATATTTTTCTTTTTTTCAATCTCAAAAAATCGTCACAAAATGCGAAAAAACACAAAAAACCGCATTAAAAATTCGTTAAAAAAAAAAAAATTGCTGTGCGAATTCCGAACAGACTTTATTAAAAAGAGAACAAAATTTACTACATTGGGTTAAAAGAATGAAACAGTTTTTATTCACTAAAGTGAAACAAGTTGGAAAATGCACGTGAACGTAGCAAATGAGGTGCGTTCGTACGATAACGAAGTTTTAAAAATATTCAGATATTGCTGATATAGTAGAGCGTACTTTGGATACAGAATAGTAGTCGAAATCTTTGTGTTTCTGTAAATATGCAGGAAGTAATTTTTATTACACCTCAGAAACCTATATCTTATTCATAAAATGTGAAATAGTTGAATATAATTAAAACATGCCCCAAACAATGTTTCCCCGTGTAGCATTATGCAGGGGAATACTTTTGTGTGGCCCTGTAATTTAATACTAAATATTCTTTGCATCACAGATTGTACAGAATGTATATTTTCGTACATACTTTATAGATTCATGTCAATTATGTTATGTTCAAATGAGTGTAACACCATTAAAATGCATTTGAAACTTTTTTCCCATTAATCGTAATGTAACAAAATACTTTTGATTGTCCCTGTAATTGATCTATTCATCCGATTTTCATAACATTTGAAATGACTCGACAAAATTATGTAATAATTATAAGTTTTCAATTTCAAACGATTAAAATGCATATGAAACTTTTTTTCCCGTTGACCGTAATGTAACGGAATCCTTTTGGTTGTCCCTGTAATTGATATATCCATCGGATTTTCATAAAATTCTTTGCATCACAGATTGTACAGAATGCATATTTTAGTATATATTTCATAGATTCATGCCAATTCTATTATGTTCGAATGAGTGTAACATCATAAAAATGCATTTGAATCTTTTTTCCCATTAACCGTAATGTAATGGAATACCTTTGATTGTCCCTGTAAATGATCTATGCGTCCGACTTTCATAACATTTGAAATGACTCGATAAAATTACGTAATAATTATATGTTTTAACGTTCAAACGATTAAAATGCATTTGAAATTCTTTTCCCATTGACCATAATGTAACGGAATCCTTTTGATTGTCCCTGTAATTGATCTATCCATCCGATTTTCATAACATTTGAAATTATTCGACAAAATTACCCAATAATTATATGTTTTAAATTTCAAGCGATTAAAATGCATTTGAAAATTTTTTCCCCATTGACCGTAATGTAACGGAATCCTTTTGATTGTCCCTGTAATTGATCTATCCATCCGATTTTCATAAAATTTGAAATGACTCGACAAAATTATGTTATAATTATGTATTTTAAATTTCAAACGATTCGGTTGGGTAGTTTTTGCGTTGTTATATGCGGACAGACAGACGGACAGACAGACGGACGGACTGAGCGACAACAATAGGTGCTACGTATTTACATAATTACGAACGCACCTAAAAATTGTCTCGAAATACAAAAGGAATGCTAAAAATCGCCTAAAAAATAAAATAAAATCTACTCAAAATCGAAAATAGGGTTTCGAGGTGCAAAACTTCATGTATAGAAGTACCTTCTCCTCAAATTTTGTAACTCTAAGTACAGCGTTCTCTTCAGAACACCGCTAGCACACTCACAAACCTTTCTCTTTATTATTAAAGATAAATTTACACTACTTATAATCCAACAATATCTATTTTTATCAATAAATATGCATGTATATGTAATAAGAAAAGATGTTTAAAAAAAAACCCGGTTTGAAAAAAAGAAAAAAAAAATGCTTAAACAAAAAAAGTTTTAGGCGGGTTTTTTTTTTTTTTTTCGAAAAAAACCAGGTTTTTTATCAACTTTGATTTATGATAAATCAACGGAATTTCCACTAACATTTCATTTGATCCATGCTCAGATCAGGATCATTTAACGAGTACTTCGATAAGAAAGATGTGTAAATATGATAACTTATTTATTTATTCCGAAATTCACCTTATTCTCGTATATTTACCACTAATGTTTCTTACCTAAAAACAGAGATTTTAACTATTACAGAACATTTTAAATAGAGAAGACCGCGAAAGCCATAAAAAAGAGATAAATTTTGACTAAGAAAATTGAAAACATCAGAATGCTGTAGCTCTAATAATTTAATACGGATGGTACGGTCATATTGTCACGCAGGTTTTAGCGTTTCTTTAAACGTTGTATTTACAATAAATAAAAATAAATATCAAAGCTTTGAATTTTCAAATTTAATGAAACATGGATATTGAAAATAAATATTGAAAATTTCATGCATTTACAATTTAAAATGGTTTTGCAAATTACAAGTAAAAGTAATGCGTGTGCATTTAAAAATAATTTCGCCTACACCTAATGTACCGGAAGTGGTCAGAAATGACGGAAATATGTCCAATAATAGGAATTATTATAGAGACAAAATAGTTACAAACCTATCATTTTGAACTTGTCTAGTTCTACTTGATTGCCCAAGTTTCACGCGAATTCTTCCTTTCGCTGAACTAGATCAGAATGCAGCGAAAGTTGTTTGATGCCTCAAACGAACGGTGATTTGTTTTCTTTTGTTTCCACTGGATAACAAGACATTCTATTTACATTTCAAATTGCTTTCCTTTTTCTTTTCCGCCTACTTTAAAGTGAAGTTAACGTCTTTATCGAGGAAAGAAAGAAAAAAAATCATGCGTCAAGCATGGATTGTGAAGTACTTTCCAACACATTCAGAATAATGTAACAAAACTGCACTGTTTAAAAAATTAAAATATTACGTCTCATGTGGAAATGTATAGCTCATTTCAAAACCGAATTTCCGCTGTTCCTATCCACAATCGGAAAATAATCTGAATTCTTTACCTGTCCTGTGTATATGATAGAGATTTGTATCTATTAACAACATGCATTCCAAAATTTATTTCATTTAAGAGAGACATACATTTCAGTTAAAAATTCCTCTACAGCAATTTTCTCTAATAAGGAGAATGGTATGCGAACACTTTTCTGCAGTCCTGTATATGAAGTATAGAATGTATATATAAAGAGTAATATGCAAAAGCCAATTAAATTTAAAAGCGAATACCAGATTTTAAAATGTACTTTCCAGCAATTATTACGCAAAGACAAAAATATATTAGATTTCTTTTGTGTTCCTGCAAATTAAAAAAAAAAATGTTATGAATGCTCAGTTTTAACATGATCGTAGTAAATTCAGTGATTTATATCAGTTACAATGTATATGCAATAGCGTAATGTCATCAAAATACTCTCCAAACGATCCCCCATAATGTAATCTAATTCTTTTGGGTGTCCCTGTAAATAACCATTAATCGTACATACTTCATATGCAATATTCAAATATGCTTTAGAGACCCTAAATAAGTTTTATCAATTGCATGAAAATCCGAGTATATTTACGGGAATTAGAATGTGGACAGACGACAAACGAACCGAATTCATAAGCACTTTTTAACTTTGTTGGAAAGTGCTAAAAAAGAAAATCATCAAATCACATGCTCTTTAGTTAAACAATGAAAACTGTTAATTATTAAGCACACACTACACAAATTATTCCATATGCACTGGTTCTTTAAAAAACACTTTATTAAAGGAATAACACTCACTCGCAGCTCACTGCTGCGTTATCGTCTGCACTTATCTCAAAAACAACTTTAGAAGAAAAAACAGAAAAAACACTTCACTTCTCTTCACTTTATGTACACTGAGATTTTAATTATAGGTAGCACGGTATCGTCTGCCTACATGGAACATACCGGCCCCCATTGACATGTTTCACATTCAATAATAACTTTTTTTTACTAAGTACACTAATTACACAAATAAATACAAAAGGTCACTATATATGTTACTTAAATATAAAATTGAAAAAAAAAACACTATATCACTCACACATATATATATATACATTTTTTTTAAGTACTATGGGTTTCAGGCATAGGTAAAATACATATTTTACTAATCGATCTTTTAAAAATTCCATTCTGAGTTTTTACCTGAACTACGCGAATTTTCTTATCTTTACCGTAATATACTTCAATAATTCTGCCTAAAGGCCACTTATTGCTTGATATATTTTCCTCTACTAACAACACTAGATCTCCTATTTTTACATTATTCTTTTCAAATCTCCACTTACCCCTCTGTTGTAATTCACTTAAATAATTATGATGCCATTTGCGCCAAAAAAGTTGTACAATTTTAGTTATTCTTTGCCATTTTTTGAGGCGATTTTCTTTTATATTGGTTAAATCAGGCTCAATAATGACATTTAATGGTCTGTTTATAAGAAAATGAGCTGGAGTTAGGACTCCAAAATCATCTGCGTCATCTGATAATGGACTCAAAGGCCTCGAATTTAATATTCCCTATATTTGTATCACTACTGTAAGAAATTCCTCATAAGTGAGATTAGCACCTCCCACAATTCTCTTAAAATGAAATTTAAAGGATTTTATTGCGGCCTCCCAAAGACCCTCGAAATTGGGTGATCTGGGGGGAATAAATTTCCACTCAATGCCTTCACTAGACAAATATGCTGCTAATTTCTCATCAGGTTTTCTTACTAATTCATAAAAGACCCTAAGTGTTTTATCTGCCCCAATAAAATTTTTTGCATTATCAGAATACAATTTGGCACATTTACCTCTGCGTGCTATGAATCTTTTCAGTGGCGCTATAAATGATTCGGAAGTTAAATCTGAAATAATTTCTTTGTGTATAGCCTTAAATACAAAACAAACAAAAATACAGACATAAATTTTTTGTAAGATGGTCCTACGTGCATAACCAATTTTGATCATAAATGGCCCACACAGATCAACACCCGAAATATTAAAACAATAGTCTAATTGGACTCTATCCCTGGGCAAATCGCCCATCAATTGATTTGCAATAACTGGTTTAGCTTTAAAACATGGAATGCACTGATGAACCACCTTTCGACACATTGCACGACCATTTATTGGCCAAAATTTATTTCTTACTAAGGATAGTAAAGTTGACGCACCAACATTCAAATATTTCTTATGATAATAATTTATAACAATTACAGTAAATTTATTACTCTTTGGTAAAATCGTCGGGTGCTTTTTTGAAAAATTTAAATTACTATTATTTAACCTGCCACCAACCCTAAGGGCTATGTCAGACGGACGATTTCCAAAAACAGACAAAACGACGCCCTCTATTGAGAGCATTACTATCTCCTCCTCTTGTCAGACGAGCGACGCGTTACCATTGCGTTCAAATGTACGCCAAGACTCATGTCGAAGCTACGCGTTTCCCCCAAGCCGTTGGCCAGCTGCTTGTGTCTGGTGGCTTCTGTTTATTAGATCTTGTTCAGACGAGAGTTGTTTTTAACGCTGATTTTTTATTTTCTTATCGAGATTCACGAGCTTTTGCTGTGATAGCGTAGTCAAGAATCGATGCAGGTTTTGGGGGGAAGGGAAGCATTTTGAGAAAAATAAAAAGTATTTTTGTGAAATTTAATATATTTTGGGGGGGATTTATTTTAGGTTTGTAAAAAGTAACACTTTGTAACGATATGAAATCTATTTATATTAATTCGAAACAAGCATTTTTTAATAATAACTTCTTTAAATTATTCTTCTATTTTTTTTTCTTTCTGAGGAATTTGTTTGCTTTTCAAATTACAAAATTTTAAATCTAACAACATTAGAATAATTTATGATTAGTATGTTTTCATGGAACACAATTTTGTGAAAGTACCAGCTTTAAGAAGCATCATTTATATTTTTGAAGCAAATACATTTAAATTTGGTAAAAATAGATTTTTCCTTTTCTTTTTTTCTCCTTCTTTCTTTTTTTACTAGCCGCTCTTGGAGACCAGTTTGGTCTCACTTTAAATGTATATTAAGCATTAAATCATATTGCTTTTACATATAATTTATTTTAATTGCTCTTTTTTTTTTTTTTTTTTTTTTTTTTTTTTTTTTGCCAAATTAGAAGATTCCGCCCTGAGAAATAGATACAGATATCATAAGCGCACCACACTGGCGCGACTGCAACAAAATAGCAATTATATGCGCCTCACATGGTAACCCGGCTATTGTTATTTATTTATTAATAAACTGCTTGTTTACTTTTATTTTCTTTTTTGAAATGATACAAATTGTATTATTTTATTATTATTATCTAAACTTTATATATTATTATTTCATTTTTAAAATAATAGAAATTAGTTAAAAATATGTATGTAGCTGGTATTTGAAAACGAAATTTTCGTCAAATTGGCGTCAGAAAAATAACGCACAATGTGCTGCATGTATGACATCTGTGCTGATAAATCAAGAGCTCAATATTTTTATGCTAGCCTGGCGCAAATAATAAATCAACAAATATTGTACCCGTTTAAATTAATTATTTATATATTATATTATATTATATTATATTATATTATATTATATTATATCGTATAATATAATAATATAATAATTCCACTCATTTAATTTATAATATATAACTTTAATTTGAAATTGAAAACTTTAAAATTCATGACTTTTATTTATTTTTTTAAGTACAAAAGAACAGAAAAAATAAAAATAATGATATTTTGAAGCTCCATAATTGCAGCGAAGGAATAAAACATATACAAATCCAATTTACCACAGCCTAAGTCTTAACAAAGGACTTTTGCACAGTAACCAATAAGATGCGTTTAATTTGGACGTTGCCATTAAGCAATTAACGAATAATCATGATAGCGTAACATATATATATGTATATAGATTATTATTATAATTTTTTTTTTGCCAAATTTTGAGTGGCAGCTAATTTAATATAATCTAGTAAAATATTAAAAGGCTATTTACATATGGCGACAAATTAGGAAAAATTTCATTTTTCAAAATTGTCAATATATAATTTTTGAACTTTTTTTTTTCGTAAATACCATGAAAAGAAATTTCTTTTTAGTTTTTAATATTGTATGTTTATCAGCCTTGATGAACTTTACATTATATTAATAACAATTATATTTATTAAATTTTTAAATGTATTTTAAAAATGAAAAATAATCAAAAATGTGAAATTTTTTTCTCCTGATTAAAATGCGCTTTAATCTAGCACAGAAGCAGGGCTAACAGAACAGAACAACAGAAACAGGGCTAACAGGTTTTGGTTTGTCTTTGATATCGTTATCATTTTTGACCCAATAAGAAAAAAGAATTCTTTTTTTATTTGTAACTCGGTCTTCACATCAAAATAGTATTTTATCTTTTTTTAAACTGTTGTCTATTTTTATGCAAATACAATGTTATTAAAATAATTAAATGATTATAAATTTATATAATTGCAAAATATGGAATACCCCAACGTTTAGCATTACTATTATGTTGTTATATGTGTATGTATACATTGATTCGCTGTTCGACAAACTGTACACGATGTTATGTTTTAAACGATACTTGTGTTTAGTAAATAAAAGAAAAACTTGTTCGTCTGTTTTGTTATATCCGCCTTTCGAAGTTCTGCCTGCCCCGCCTTGTCCGAGAACTGTTCTAAAAAGACACTATTACTGTTGAAGGTATGTAACAAAAAGCTTTAAAGCTATTTTAAAACACTTTTAAATATTAACTATTTCTTTTAAGTGTTGGTTGATATAAAGTTATTTCATATATAAAGTGACATTTTTTAGATTTTTCTACACCTAAATCAATAAATTATGCGAAAAATAAATGTAACCATCACTCCAAACAAAAGCAAAAATAAAAAAAAATCAAAGGAATTTTTACACATTATTGAAGATGCCATTACTGAGGGAGAGGGTGTTTGAGGAATGATAGTATATAATATCGTAAGAGGGAAGGGTGTCCAAAATTACGAAAAAAAAAGTGACAAACTTTTATATGAATGTCTAGCCCTAAAAAAAAAAAAAAAAAATCTACCTTTTGCTCCTGGGACGATAGCATATGCTTCTTGATTAATGTAACGAAAATTTCATACTTTGAAAATTTGTCGGTCCTATATTACATTTATAGAACTAAGATGCTTGTTTTGCTACCATGTACTGTAGCAACATTTTTTTTTAATCAATTTAGTTTTTTTTTTAATTTATTTAATAATAAGAAGAAATAAGAAATATTATCTAAATGAAAGTTGAACAACAATTATAATCATTTAATAATATTCGCTGTCATCTGTATTTCTTAAAATATAGTGGATTTTTCATTTAAAATCAGATGTATTAAAAAGTATTTCCTGTAATTTAATTTTGGATCCGATAAATAATCTATCACTTCTCACAGGATGAATCCAGTACCGTCTGTGTATGTATATTTTTTCAATTTTCTTGAATAATTAATAAAAATTACAGAATATTTTATTTCCTTCAAAAAATCCATCTAATTTAAATTAAAAACATCGAATCAAAAGATTTCTATCATATCTAGAGACAATATCGTCTGCTCATTTTGACGGAAAGGTCACGTCCGTGTGAATGAGGCAGCGCAGATGTTTATTTTTCACTCGAAAGCCAAAGCGTCGAAAAAATCGGTCATCTGACATTGGCCTTAAAATTCCAAATTCATCTAAGTAAGGGTTGAGGCCTTTTAACTTGCTACTCTGACTTACCGATCCTTTAGTCTGAAGACTATGTATGTCTGCACGGAATTCAATATTCTGTATTGATTTAACTAAATGTCTCTCTGCAAGCTCCAATTCTGACGTACTCAAGGGTCCATTACACTTATAAAGAGGGTTTCTTGTATTCATCACAAATCTTGAAAATATAACTAAGAATACGCACAATCGTTAAATAATTATTACTAAGATTAATAAAGTTATATACAAAACAATTCTCGGTGATATTACAACTTATAACATTAAATTCATTCAAGGATTTAACATTAAATTTGAGCTCTTTATTGAACTCATGATTTGTTTCTGGTATGGTTATTGTACGTTGAGGATAATCACTGTTCTGAAGAAATGAAGGTCCCTTCCACCACAATTCACAGTTTGCAAGTTTGTCAGGATCCATACCTCTGGAAAGTTTGTCAGCAGGATTTTCTTCTGAGCAAATATGATGCCACTGTTCAGCACTAGAGTTTTCTTGTATGTTAGCCACTCGATTTTGAACAAATTGCTTAAGGTCGATAGGTTCCTTTTGAATCCATGCTAACACAATCATTGAATCTGACCAAAGGAAAACATTAGTCACTATTACTTTCATGGATGATAATACTCTGTTTACCAGTTTGGTTAGCAACACTGCTGCACATAATTCCAATCTTGGAATATTTAGACTCTTTATCGGTGTAACTCGCGATTTGATAGCGATTAAATTCACCATCACATTTCCTAAGGAATCACTGGATTTGCAATAAACTGCTGCCCCATAGCAACGTTCTGAGGCGTCAGCAAACCCGTGTATTTCTATAATTTCTGGGTTTTCAATTATAATACGCCTACAAATTTTTATATTATTTACACATTTAAATGACGTAAGAAATTGATGCCACTCATGAAACTGATTCAGGAAGCTCGTCATCCCAATCAATATTGATTCTCCACAATTTTTGCATTAGTATTTTGGCTTTAGATATAACTGGACCAAGAAGTCCCAGAGGATCAAATAGTCTCGCGATTGTTGACAATACTTCTCGCTTTGTGTAGGAATTGCTCAATTCCACCTTAACTCGAAAAGTGAAACAATCATCTCTTGAGTTCCACGAAACCCCTAACGTTTTAGTTTCAATTTCATTTTCAAATTTGTACCCTTCTTCATATGTCAGCGAAAGATTTTTATCACTTGTACACCATTTATGGAGTCTCATACCTGCTTTATGCATAATCGCTATGAGCTGCCGCTGCAATTCTTTGGCTTCTTCAAGCGTAGGTGCACCGCACAAGATATCATCCATGTAAATATTTTCTCGAAGAACCGATGCTGCCATCGGATAATTATCTCCATCTATCGATAGCTGGTTGAGAGTTTTCATTGCTAAATAAGGCGCACTAACCGTACCGTATGTAACGGTCTGTAGTTCAAAAATTTTAGGCTCTTCCTCGAAATTATCGTTCCACAAAATTCTCTGCAATGCGTGTTGACTAGGATCAATATTGATCATTCGATACATCATTTGAATATCCGCAGTCAGTGCATAAGTATGCTCTCGAAAACTAACCATTATCGTGAATAAATCATTCTGAATAACACCTCCATTATATTGCAATGAATTAAGTGATGTGCCATTTGTTGTTGTGGCAGAACAGTTAAATACAACTCTCAGTTTTGTGGTGGACTTTTCTGGTCTGAAAATACCATGATGTGGACCATAATACACGACGTCAGGTTCTTTCACTTCTTTAACCTGTTTCATATGCCCCAACATTTCATATTCATTTAAAAAATCTTTATACAATTTGAAGTATTTCTTATCTTTTGATAAGCGAGTCCACAGCGATTTGAGTTTTTTAAGAGCAAGCTCCCTAGATTGGCCTAAACACGAAGGATTTTCCTTTAAAGGCATTTTCACCACGTATCTCCTTTCCTCATTTCTCCAATGCGTACGCGCAAAATGTTGCTCACATATCTCAAAATTCCTTACTTTTTGATAACTCTACTTCGACGTTTTCAACTTCCCAAAACTTTTTTAATGTTTGGTTTAAATCTTCCTCCCGAATTAGCCCACAATGAACTTTTACATCACTTTCCTGCTCTATGCATCCACTAGCCACATAACCAAATACGGTATTTTGCAAAAGTAAATTTGAACTCTGAGAATATATTTGTCCCGGTCTTAATAACTCATAAAATATTTCTGCCCCCAACAACATATCAATTTTATCAGGGAAATTAAATCTATAATCTGCTAATATAGTTAAATCTGGTACTTCAACATTTATGTTAACCACTTGTTGCGGAATTAAATCTGTAATTTTCCTTACTACTAGCATAGTCAATTCTCTTTCAAAACTTTTATCTCTATTCGCGATTTTTGTATTTACGCAGCCCTTTATTGTCATAGAAGTGTCATCCAAACATGAAATTAAAGTATTCGTTTTATTAATTCTAAACTGCAATCGATTAGCACACTGTGAAGTAATCAAACATGCTTGTGAACCGACATCTAGTAAGCATCTAACTTCCTGCCATTCCGAGAACTTATCTTTAATGAGGATACGCGCCGTACTTAATAAAACGGATTTTGTTTTATTTTTCACAAAACTAGAGGGGACAGTCTGACTCGGAGGGTAGGAAAGGATTTCCTCGGGTTGTGAATTTTTTATTCCTGCAGCCGATTGAAACACATGCCCGACATTTTTATTTTGATTATTTAATTCCTTTTCTTCTCTAGGAAAGTGTATTAGTTCAGAATGCGGTAGTTTACATCTAGCACAATTTTTAGACTTACATTTCTGTGCGCAACAATTATAATTTAAACATTTGAAACATGCTTTATTTAATTTCACAACTTCTACTCTATCTTTAATGGACAGTTTTTTGAATTGCGGACAAGAATGTAAACCGTGATATTCATTAGATTTACACAAGACACATTTGACATTTTTTGTTTCCGAAAAAAATATATTTGAAGCACTCCTTTGAGGCCGATTTTGAAATTTATTTGTCGCTATACGTTTATTTTCATTTATCGTGTTTCTCGAATACACATTTTATTCACCTTTAGATTTATTTTTAATCGACAAAAAAATATCGCATTCTCTTCCTAGTTGCTGTGGTTTAAAATATGACTCTGATTGTTTAATTGCGATATAATTCATTAATTCGCGATCTAAAGAACTGAAAATTTTATCTGAAACAATCAGATCGCATAATGATTTAAAATCATTTACCTCACGCAAATTACAGTAATACTGAAAAATTGAACTCAGCCTAGCTGCAAATTGAACGTAACTTTCCGACGGTAATTTTTGTGCACTTTTGAAATTGCTTAAACATTCTTGTGCAGTAGGTTGAAATTCCCTTAACACTATATTTTTCAATTTATCATAACTAATCAACTCTTCCTCTGATAAATAGATCATTAAATTGCTCGCTTTTTCGCCGAGAATATTTAACAGAATTTCGGCCATAAACTCTTCAGGTACATTTTTAGTTCGAAACGCTTTCTCAAGAGATTGAAAAAAAAGATTAAATGACTCAGCTCTCGTTGGTAAAGGAATAGTTAAAGTTTTAATACTTTTAATAAAACTTTCCAAGTTATTGTTCCCTATTCCCGTTTCCGATTTTTCTGTTACAGACGGCAAATTTTCCTGAGATTCTTTACGCAATTTGGCTATTTCTAATTCTTTCTCTAACTGAGCTAGTTTAATTTTTTCAAATTCCGAATTTTGGGATGGCTCTTTACGAATATTTGCTAATTCTAACTCTTTTTCTAATTGCGCTAATTTAATTTTTTCTAATTCTAATATTGTTTTCTAAGTTTCTGTTCGTGATTTATACTCCTCAACAACCGAATTAACGATGCTTTTTAATAACTGCTCATTTGAGTAATATTCACTATTCTCTATAATATTTCTTAAATCAATAATTTTACTACTTTCAGGGGCAGTTAAACCCAATTCCTCAACTACAAGCTTAAGCTCGTATTTATTTAGATTATCAATAACAGACATAATTTAATCAAAATAAACTAAAAAATTGCTCTTACCTCACTCAAATCGCTGCGAAATTCCGAGGAAGACTCACTATAATTCTTAAATTTATCATCTTCAACACAATATTTCACTTGTTTGAGCACGATATTATTCGAAGATTCTCATGTTGAACGTTAAAAGATCTATAATAGAACTCTTAATATCACATCAGCACATCGTTCAAATTCCATGATTTTTCACTCTCATACATAATTATTTTCACCTTACGGCTCGACGGTCCATGTTAATTATTAAGCACACATTACACAAATTATTCCATATGCACTGGTTCTTTAAAGAACACTTTATTAAAGGAATAACACTCACTCGTAGCTCACTGCTGCGTTATCGTCTGCACTTATCTCAAAAACAACTTTAGAAGAAAAAACAGAAAAAACACTTCACTTCTCTTCACTTTCTGTACACTGAGATTTTAATTATAGGTAGCACGGTATCGTCTGCCTACATGGAACAAAAACTAAGATTATAAATTTGATTAGTTCGAAGAAGAGCACCTGTAAACTAGACCTAGAAATTACCTAAAGTTGTTTCAATTAGAAGAATTAATGCTTTATCTAAACGAAGACAAAATTGTACTACTTTTTTTTTGAAAGAGCGCCTTTACTCATTAAAAGGCCAAGTATTTTTTCTGCCCTTAAGAACTATCCCGATGAATCAGGACATGTCTAATGTAGAGGCATGCCTGATGCCTCAATTTCAGGACTCCCCCCCTCCTTCCCACATCCCAATAGTACGAATCTGTATTTTCGTTAAAACTACAAAATGGTTAAAATTAGCCAAAAGTGTCTTTTTTTTAATTATTTGAGCAAACATTTTAAAAGGTTTAGGAAAGAAGCATGGTCCTCCCCTTCTAACTCTATATTTCTCCTATCTCATGCCCTCCTCCCCCGAAAAAAAAATAGCTACATTACGAAAAAACTACGTGATTAAAATTGCATTATAAGAACTTAGTATTCTGTTGTTTTCAAGAGAAATTATTTTCTAATATTTTCCTCTTAACGAGTGAAAGTGAAACTGTTTATGTGACAATTGGGGCCAGTTTTCTTTTTGACATCCTATAATATGCGTGATTAATAAAGAGTAAGATTGCAAACATTATCCCGCTAAACAAAAGCCACTATTTTTTCCACTTGTTTCCTAGTAATTTTTTTAAAAGTTGTAACCATACTTCATGTGATACCTGTCTAAAGTTGTGAATAGTACCTGGTGCAAAATTTATGTACAATATAAACTTATTGCTAAAAATGTAAGGATATTTCATGAACAATTTCTGTGGATATATAAAAGAGGTTTCTCAGAATGATGATTACCCCGGAACCCCAGATAATTTAAAATGGGCCTTGCCGATGGTTAAAAAGAAATATTTTCGTAAATATGACCTTTTTAAAAATCTTTTTTATAGATTAATATAAGAAAAAACATTACATAAACGTTTTTTTACTTCATTTTTACAAATTCTTTACTTTCATTAATTCAAGTCTAGAAATTTTAGTTTTGAGTCTTAGTCTTTAGTTTAAGAATAGAGACGCATACAAGATTCTGAGAGACGATATCTTAATTCTTCGAGAGTATTACCGGGTCATTTTCAACGTAAACTTTCATTCTCCCTTTTTGTATACTTATTTAATTTTCACAACATTAGCATTTATACCAAATAGTATAATACCATTTTTAGCAATTTTTTAATGCCACAGTTGAATCTTTAAAACTCTGTAATTTTACTTTATCATAAAATTATTTTTTAGTGAAATTCTTGTGTAGAATGGACATTTCTGAAAGTATTGTCCTGTTCAATGAATTTCACTTTATTAAAATTAATTTATAGGTTATATTTAATGAAACGATCTCAAAGCACAGTTTAAAACTTATATTAAAATCTCTCTAAATATATAGTACCTAAACATTTGATGTAAAGTTACAAAGATATAACTTGATGAAAACTAGTTCGAGTCAATTTGAGCTCGTATGCAACAAAATGATAGATAACCGTGCTATACCACAAAAATGTTAAAAGTGGATTTTTTCTTTCAATTTCATGCGCAAAACTTAATTGTTGAACTTGTACTAGTGTTGCTGAATTGTTTATCAAGACAACGGTAATAAGGTAACTACAACATCCCAATGACCGAAGAAATTAAAAAAAAAAAAAAAGTATAAAAAAAGTTGTTTTTTACTTACCCATCATACGTAGTATAGGGTAAGTCTTGCAATCGTTTTGAAAATCGAAAAAAATTTTTTGACGGATTTATATGTTTTAAATAGTGAAGATTCCGAAAAACATATTTTTAGAAAAAAAATTTTGCCGTCCGTCCGTCTGTCTGTCTGTCTGTAAACGCTCTATCTCCCGAACAAATTGAGATAGAGACTTGAAATTTTGTATGTAGTTAGTATGTAAGAATGGGACGAACCCTATTTTATATCAGCAACCTCGATTATCCGGAACTATTTTTTTCGGCCTTTCGAAAAATTCGTTCTGATGAAAGGTATATAAAAATTTTCGAATTTTTTTGTTCTAAGGGTTCTAAGGAATGGACGTAAAAGGTAATAAAATAACACACATTTTGCATGTAGAACGAAGTCGATCGGATTATTAGTTGCCGAGATATTTGTAATCTTGTTTTCTACATTCTTCGATTTTTCATGACCCTGTATTTCATTCAAATTTCAATTCAGAAGTATGTTTTAATTGGAAATGAGACGCTTAATCCGACGCAGTTAATTATTAGTTAATAGAATTATTATTTTTTGAGTTATAAGGATGTTTCTTTTACGCAGTTCGGTACTACTTGAGTAGTTTGGCGTTTTATATAATTTGTTGAAATGGGTACATCAGCAGTCCTTTAATATAGCATTACTATGTATATTAACAATATTTAAATTTTGTTTATGAATTGCAATGCATTGTATAAATAGTTTCACATGTTTTATTTTCATATACATATCCATGATGGGTAAGTATTACGGTGGCCTCCAACGACTAGTTTTACCTCTTTTATAAACACTGAAAGTTCATCTTAAAAATCGCGGTTACTTTAATTCATGTTTTTCTCCAAAAATTTTAGTCACAATATATAAATTTGGCGTTGACTTTGAACCGCATTATAAAAAGTTCAATTTTTTAACACTTAGTAGAAAACACAAGTAGCTGAATTTATTTTAAAATGCATAATTTTTACTCTGCTTCCATTTTAACACAGGGCAATAGAAAGAAAATACGAAAAAAATATTTACACTATCATTTTGGGATTTCTAAATTGATTTCTTGATATATAATAATACAGCAATTAATGTTGAACTATTTATTGATAATAGCATATTTAGAAAGATGTTTATTACATTCGTCGTTTTTTTATAATTTATAATTTGTTTTCTACGTTTTTTTAAATGTTTCATTGTTGCAGTTTATGGCAGCCATTTGGCCCTACTGGCTTAAAATTAAATCCATTTTTATTTCAACAACATAGGATTGTATGTAACACACAGAATATTAAAATATATTAGCATTTAATTATAATAGATTCTAAATAATTATAGTAACACATCTTGCATAAATGCTCAGACATGTATGTTTGTAAAAAACAACTCAGAGGAAATTTATTTATTCTAAAACTCACCAAAGGTAATTAAACAAAGCTGTTTGCGAAAAAGTTTTATAACAATAAAGTCATGAGGTAATTTCAGAAATATCACAAGTATTTCAAGTACATAGTTCTACGCAACTTTTCGGTTCAAATATTTTGAATAGGAAGGCGTTGACCAATGAGTAATAAAGGAAATTTTTATTCTAACAATCGCATTCTGGATTCAAATTTACATTGAAGTAAACATTCAGCTATAAGCTTTGCTGCCAAATCATAAAAATAGTATTAAAAATTGAAAGGTTTAAAAATTTTTATTCAACCATATTCATTCATCACCAAATTTTTTTTTTTTTTTACGTTCATTGTTTGCACAGTGTATCGTTTATTAATGTATACTGTCAAAAAAATATGCAAAGTTTCTAAAATTTTTCTATGGAACTGGGATTTTTATAATTTATGTAGCTGTTACCCGGTTAACAGAGAAGATTTTTATAATATTACTGTAATTTTATTAGGATCTTTTATAAAACTATACATTTCTTTACAAAAGAATCTACTAAAATCACATTACATTAAGCTAAGGTCTTCTATAGTTTTACAAAACTAGTTTTGAAGATTTACATATCTTTTGTACAGTGTATAGATAAAACTTTATTAGACATAACATATTTCTGTAACTTTACATCTGTAAAAATTTTGTTCTGTTTAATAGTGTATACAAACCATGTGAAAATATAGATTGAACATCGTTGAATGAATTCTGATATTCGATTTCAGTACAATTAGAAGATTGTCGTTTAGAAAATGAATTAGATTTTAAATTATTACAATCCAATGATAATGACCGACTGATTATTATTATTTGTGGCACAGGGATAATTATTTGCACACACACACACAAAAAAAAAAAAAAAAAAAAAAAAAAAAAACCAGAACCAGTTGAAAGTGGATTCTGCAACTTATAAACTTTCAAGCCTGTACCAAATTCAAAACCCAGGCCTTACCATTCAACAAAGAATTGTTAATCACTAGAACTGTTAAACGATGGATCATGTATAATTTATCTCTTTCTCACGCACATACATTAATACACAAACAAATGTACAATTATATATGTAAATCTTGAAAATTACAAGTATTTTTTTAACTAGTTAAATTCTTTACAACCCATAGATAAAAACCGACATTTTTTTTTTTTTTTTTTGGGGGGGGGGGGGGCATTGGGATTACTATTTACATACAAATCTAAACAAACCGGAATTGACAGCTTGAAGCGGAGCCTGTAATTTTACGAACTTTCAAGCCTGAAATAAATTTAAAGCCCATACCTTCCCATTCAAACAAAGAATTGTTAATCACTAGAACTGTTGAGCGGTGGGTCATAGATAATTTATCTCTCTCTCATGTAGGGGAGAGTGGGGATACTTGAGCCACCCCTATCATCTCTACAGTTAGTTATTTTTTCTTTCGAAAACAGGCAACATGGTAACATATTTATAGTTCTGAACATGTAAAAAAGAAATCGCATACCACTTTGAGAGTATGGTGACCAATAGTTGTTTTTCCCCTATCTGAAGTAAATATTTAGGTTCATGTTTATTTTTATTTTTTCGTAATCAAAGTTTTGTTTAAAGCTGTAACAATATAGATAGATTTAATAAGTATAATTTCAATTTTATTTTGAATTTAAAATAGTTCAAATAGCTGCCTGCTTTACTTAGTAAAACTTTGATAAACAAAAATGGTGGTAATGGGGATACTTGAGCCACTGATACTAGGGATACATGAGCTATGGCTCAAGCATCCCCACTAGGAAATTAGACATACAGGTGAAAGAAAAAAAATATGTCCTTATCATATTCACTGGTAGATTTTTTTTTTCTGGATAAAGAGAGATTTTTTTAAAGAAAATAATGACTTAGAAATTTTTTTTAAATGTATATATTTAATGGAAATATCAATTTCATTTTTCATTTTGATTAACAAAATAGCCTGTCTAGATAAATGTAGGCATAGTTTTCAATTTAACTTTTAACCTATTACATTGAAATAACTTTTTAAAACTGTTTTACAGGTAATAATCTCTAAGATTTTAATTAGTTAGGTCTATCATATTAAAATATTTATTTTTTAATATATTATATTAAGATTAAATATTGTATATTGAAATTGTAACACCTGTTACTGATTGAACATGAAATTTGCACGAAGAATTGCAGATTCCAAATTTAAATAGCATTCAACTGAGGATGTTGCTACCATCGATGAAACCAAAGTTGAAATGATCCTTCGACCACCCATTATCACTACGAAAATGATCATGTTTCTAGTTTATTTTCACAGTGGTTTTGAAGGACTTTATGTATCTTAATTTATCATTATGTAAAATATTTGTGCAAAAATAAAACGAAAAACATTACTTTTGTAGATATTTTTCCGTACTGGCTCAAGTATCCCTCTCATGGGGATACTTGAGCCACGATGTAAAACAAAAAGTAAAAATTTATTAAACATAGAAAAATAGTTCAAAATTAATTGAAAGTGGTTTTCAGTCGAAGAAAAAATATAAAATTTTCATTTTCAATATTTTATTTTGTTCTAAGAAATTATAAAAAATTTAAAAAAATAAAAATTAAAAAGTGGCTCAAGTATCCCTATCTTCCCCTACATACATACATAATTGTACATTTGTTTGTGTATAAATGTAACTATTTTAAACAAATATTTTTTAAACTAGTTAAGTTGTTTTGACTGTTTAAAATTGACTGACTGTTTTGTGGCACCGGGATAATCACTTGCACACAATTCTAAAGAAATCAGAATTGACAGCTTGAAGTGGAGTTTGTAATTTTACGAACATTCAAACCTGAACCAAATTTAAAGCCCATACCTTCCCCTTCAAACAAACAATTTTTAATCCCTAGAACTGTCGAACGGTGAATAATTGATAATTTATCTCTCTCTCTTATGTATATGTCACGGTTAATTTGATAAATTCGGTAATTAATAAAAACCTGTGATAATTACCATGTCTTTTAGTAAATTTGATAAATGTTGCATATTAATCAAATTTACTGGTTATTATTAAAAATTACCGATGAAGTTCGGTCAATATGATTAATTAAGTTTAGTAATGAATGTACTTTACAAAAATATATATACTAGCATAATTGTTTGAATCTAATAACAAAAATAATTGTTAAGAGACAATAATGCTCAATCAAAAGAAGATTTCTATTTATAAAATGGAAAAGACTTAATAGTTTTAATCAATTGTTTTTATAATTACTGAATGAATTAGATAAAAATTTTAAACACTGAAATATTCAAAGAATAAATTATACAGGTTTGAAATGCCTACTTTTAGTCATGATTATTTGGGAAAAACGTATACGAAATAAAAATCTCAATCGAAACGAGTTGAAATTTATCATATTTACCAACTTTAATTGGTAATTATTAATAACAACAGGTTACTTTGATAAATTCTCAAAATCATCATACTAACCGGTTTATTTGGATATCATATGGTTATTATTAATAACCGATTAATCAAATTGATCGTATAACATACTCATATACACAAATAAATATATAATTACATTATAAACTCTTGCAAAACACAAATGATTTTTAAATTAGTTAAATTATTTAAGATATGCTGTATGATTGAAATCGTGAAAAAAAAAATATATTGTTAATGTCCTTGGCTACAAATTTGTTACTTACCAGCTAGATACTGATTGCAAATAATTATAATCAGTACCAAAATATAGTGTTTAAAGCTACTCTCAAATTTAAAGGAGCTACTTTGAAATATTTCTGAATTCATTTTTGTTCTGAAACGCATGAACTAGACACATGTTCTTTTTCAGAAATTATATAATAGGATGGTGTTTTTTTTTGTAATGACAGAAAATCTTTTAGAAAATATTGTCAAAGTGGGCGTTTTAAACCAAATTCCCAACGCAGCAGTGTGAGAGAGTTAAAATGTTCGGTCACGTGACAAAAAAGCATAGTTTGACAAGTAATTTATTTATCAAAAAGTAGAAAATATTCGATTTCAAACTGCTGCAATAGTCCGACCTGTTAACTTTATGCCCGTACGTTTAAACATGAATCAGGAAATGTGCCACAAAGTTGCGCATTATTGAGCTGGTAATTTGAGAACCACCTAAAACATCTATACTAATAAAATCCGTGCGCCTCTGTCTGTCTGTCTGTCTGCTTGAAGCCGATTATAGTTCGCAACGCGGGCCAGTTGGAAGTCGCGAGAGGTGTCTTTCGATTGGAAATATTCCGGGGAAGTCATTTCGGGCATTTTCGAGACCGTGGGACCAAAATTAAAGAAGTTATGAATTAAAAACCCCTTGGGAATCGGAACGAAAAGTGTCTCAAATCCGAAACGACGCTCAAACGGAGCTCCGAGGCAGAACACTGCGCTACCTTGCGGTGAAGAACCTAACTTTTCCCCTTTGGCTAAAAGAAGAAACAGCCGAAAACCGCTTTTTCTACCGGCGCTAATTGCGTTTTTTTGCGCGTTTTTTTTTAAACCATCATGCAGACAGTTTTTAAAGTAGAAAAAAACTGATTACATATTCAGAATCTGCGTAAAAATCTGCTTCTGATGAATTAAAAAATACGGAAAAATGTCTTAAGGGCGCGTAGTGCCCACCGTGCAAAACCAAATATTTTTAACGGGACTATGGGCGCGAAGCGACCATAGTTCCGATCCACAATCTTTTTTTTTTTTTTTTTTCGAGTGCACGTGGCCCACAGTGCGAAATCACATATTTTTAACGGGACCATGGCTCTTTAATTTACTTTTTTTTGTGCTTGAGGATTCGAACACCAAGACTTGCTTATTAAATGAATTTTTTTGCTTATTATATACTGCTTAATACCGAGGTTCGTTTGGAAAAAGTGGCCCAGCTAGCGGGCGTAGCTCGCTAGTCTATACTAATAAAATCCGTGCGCCTCTGTCTGTCTGTCTGTCTGCTTGAAGCCGATTACAGTTCGCAACGCGGGCGAGTTGGAAGTCGCGAGAGGTGTCTTTCGATTAGAAAAATTCCGGGGAAGTCACTTCGGGCATTTTCGAGACCGTGGGACCAAAATTAAAAAATTATGAATTAAAAACCGGTCGGGAATCGGAACGGAAAACGTCTAATTTCCGAAACGGAGCTCAAACGGTGCTCTGAGGCAGAACACTGCGCCACCTTGCGGTGAAGAACTTGAACTTTTCCCCTTTGGCTAAAAGAAGAAGCAGCCGAAAACCTCTTTTTTCTCCAGGGAAAACGACTTTTTCTTTCGTTTCGGTTCTTTGAAAAATAACTAATTGTTAAAAAATGTTAAACACGGTTTATTTTCATACTTTTTCTTTTTGGTAGCATACACGAATATTGTGCAACCTAAGATTTACGCGATTAATACTAATTTTTGTTAGTACAAACGGAAAACGAGCTGCCAAAATTATTTGTTAGTTATGTTGTTTGTGATATTAATGAAATTACTTATTTTTTAGCACTTTCCAACAAAGTTGTAAAGTGCTTATGCATTCGGTTTGTCTGTCCGTCTGTCCGCGCTCTAACTCCCGTAAATATACTCGGATTGCTATGAAATTTTTATACGTTATTGAGGTTTACCCTAGCACGAACCCTATTGAAAACGAAGTATCTACCATGATTAGTTTATCTACAGAGAGAATCAAAAGTTTCTTATTACATTACGGCCTATGGGGAAAAATCGTTAATATACTCAAATTGCCATGAAATTTTAGGACGTTTTTGACGTTTACCCTAGCACAAGTCCTATTGAAAATGAAGTTTCTACCATGATTAGTTTGTCTACAGGGCGAATCAAAAGTTTCCCATTACATTATGGCCTATGGGGAAAAATCGTTAATATACGCGGATTGCCATGAAATTTTAGGACGTTATTGAAGTTTACCCTAGCACGAACTCTACTGAAAATGAAGTTTCTACCATGATTAGTTTATCTGCAGGGCGAATCAAAAGTTTCCTATTACATTACGGCCTATGGAAAAAAATCGTTTTAAAGGAATTTTAAAGATGTTATACCCTGTCAAACATATTAAAATATGCATTCTATAAAATATAAGGTGAAAATGTAGCTATTATTCATTTACAGGGCCACACAAAAGAATTCCATTAGATAATGGTAAAAGGGGGAATTGTGTGACATATTTTAAAGATTTTAAGCTTTTTCATGTATAATAAAATTGATATATGTCACTGAAGCTTAATATAAATTATACGCTACTGTCTTGCATAATATGAAGTACATAGCATTTACAGGACCATACAAAAGATTTCAAATAGTATATTCTTTCCGAAGTACCGTATATGTGTCTGATGATGGCTGATGGAGGGATGAAATGCATTTTAATTATGATATGAGCGTTTATATTTCGCTAAATATATGCACATTATATGGTGTGTATAAATGTTATAGTTGATATACAGGGCTACCCAAAAGAGCTAACCAACGTTACTGAATATGAGCGTAAATTATTTAAACGTGGTTCTTAAATAAGCTATGCATTTTTACGCTGAGCTGCATTCAATTTACTGAAAAATGTTTGCAGAATATAGATAAAGGGATATACAGGGCCACGCAAAGAATTCGGTACATGGACGCCTATGAATGATGATTTATGAGAATGTGATTTCAGTTGTTTTAAAAGTGTTTTAGTTAACAATAAATTTTAGCCTAATGCTGACTTGTAATAAAGGTACAATGTAAACTACAGGGCTGAACAAAAGTATTCAAGTATGTTTCCATCTAATAGTATGAATTGCTGAAAAAGAAATTTCAAACTACTGGGTATTTTCTTGCTAAGCTAAATTTTCCCATTATATGAACTGACATATGAAATACAGGGCTGTTCTAATGTACTGGAATACATATTTGGGTATATTTGGCTATACACTATTATTTCCCTAAATAACAAAGTTTTGTTAAAGATTTCATTAAGTGTTGGAAAGTGCTTCATAATCTATGCTTAACGCATGATTTTTCTTACTTGTTTTTTAATAGCAGTCTTTTGCAGTTTTTAATACCGAAACTTTTTTTGCGCGTTTTTTCTTAAACCATCATACTGACAGTTTTTAAAGTAGATAAAACTGATTACATATTCAGAATCTGCGTAAAAGTCTGCTTCTGATGAACCAAAAAATACGAGAAAATGTCTTATGGGCGCGCAGCGCCAACCGTGCAAAACCAAATATTTTTAATGGGACGATGGCGACCATGGCGCGTAGCGCCGGTGGGTGGTAGGCCTTTGCACGGTGGGCGCGTAGCGCCCACTGTGCGAAATCACATGTTTTTAACGGGATAATGGGCGCATAACAACCATAGCTCTTTAATTTACTTTTTTTGTGCTTGAGGGTTCGAACTCCAAGACTTGCTTATTAAATGAATTTTTTTGCTTATTATATACTGCTTAATATCGAGGTTCGTTTGGAAAAAGTGGCCCAGCTAGCGGGCGTAGCTCGCTAGTCTATACTAATAAAATCCGTGCGCCTCTGTCTGCTTGAAGCCGATTACAGTTCGCAACGCGGGCGAGTTGGAAGTCGCGAGAGGTGTCTTTCGATTGGAAAAATTCCAGGGAAGTCATTTCGGGCATTTTCGAGACCGTAGGACCAAAATTAAAAAAGTTATGAATTAAAAACCCCTTGGGAATCGGAACGGAAAATATCTCAAATCCCAAACGGCGTTCCGAAGCAGAACACTGCGCCACCTTGCGGTGAAGAACCTGAACTTTTCCCCTTTGGCTAAAAGAAGAAACAGCCGAAAACCGTTTTTTCTACCGGGGCTTAAAATTGCGTTTTTTTTGCGCGTTTTTTCTTAAACCATCATGCAGACAGTTTTTAAAGTAGAAAAAACTGATTACATATTCAGAATCTGCGTAAAAATCTGCTTCTGATGAACTAAAAAATACGGAAAAATGTCTTAAGAGCACGTAGTGCACACAGTGCAAAACCAAATATTTTTAACGGTACTATGGGCGCGAAGCGACCATAGTTCCGATCCACAATCTTTTTTTTTCAAGTGCACGTGGCCCACAGTGCGAAATCACATATTTTTAACGGGACCATGGCTCTTTAATTTACTTTTTTTTGTGCTTGAGGATTCGAACACCAAGACTTGCTTATTAAATGAATTTTTTTGCTTATTATATACTGCTTAATACCGAGGTTCGTTTGGAAAAAGTGGCCCAGCTAGCGGGCGTAGCTCGCTATCTGCGTAAAAATCGGCTTCTGATGAACTAAAAAATACGGAAAAATGTCTTAAGGGCACGTAGTGCCCACCGTGCAAAACCAAATATTTTTAACGGGACTATGTGCGCGAAGCGACCATAGTTCCGATCCACAATCTTTTTTTTTTCAAGTGCACGTGGCCCACAGTGCGAAATCACATATTTTTAACGGGACCATGGCTCTTTAATTTACTTTTTTTGTGCTTGAGGATTCGAACACCAAGACTTGCTTATTAAATGAATTTTTTTGCTTATTATATACTGCTTAATACCGAGGTTCGTTTGGAAAAAGTGACCCAGCTAGCGGGCGTAGCTCGCTAGTATTTTTACGAACAGCCGTATGAGAATTTTTATTAGAAGTTAAAAATACGAATGGACAGATGGACAAAGGGTAACTAAATATTTTTGAACAAGCTTGAAAAGTTTCAAGATGTAACAAAGGCAAGTGCAATAAATTTAACTAACAAAAATAAAGGTAATAGATTAGTAGGGCAGTAAAAACTATAAAATGCCATTACGAAAATTGCTTTTAAAACGGAAATGTCAGAAATGTAACTTGAAGCATCATAAAAGAAATTTTCGGCAAGTGAAGAAACAGAATATGAAAACAGTGTAAAGTACTACAAGAAAGTTGTTTATAGGTCAGGAAGCATGTCTGCTTTTATCAGCTTATCCACTGGCACTTACAATGAAATCGTTCCTAAACAATGTGATAAAGAATATGAAAAATCGTTTAACCATTTATTTCAGAATATGAGGATTATAAAAAAGACCGATTTTTTTTTTTTCGCTAAATGATAATTCTTTGAATCGGGTTGTCATATTTTATGATAGGGGTTGTAGAAATTAGGATAGAAATTGCAAAAACGGGCAGTTTTCATAAAAATATTTTTTTATTCAACATGTTCTTCTCATTCTTTGGATACGACTGTTTTATAAAAAATTTTAGGTAATCTGAAACTAAAAATTAATAGACAGGTCAAAATATTTAAGCATGTTTCAAATATTTATGCATATTTAAGTTGTTGTAAAACAGCAGATAAGAATGAAGAAATTACATTTTAATGAGTGTTATGCTTTCACAAATCTAAATAAGGTGTCTTGGGGTGATAATGCCATACAAGATTCTACCAATTTTTACGGCTTAGCTTTAGATTTTTTTTTTTTTTTCAGACAGACATTTACAAGATTTAATACAACAACTTATTGAATATGTATATAAAACAGAATCACAGATATATATTCATAAAATATAGTGATGTTATTTGTTGACGCTATTTGCTGTTATTACTTACCCATGTGGGTAATAACGCCATGCAAAACAACTATAAATTATGATAGTATAATCGCATGTAAATTGTCCAATTCCAAAGATACAAATCTACAGCCCTAAAAATAAAAAATAATCTCTTAGCTACCATTAATTGCCGTATCAGGATGCAGTGATAAAATCATCTGATATTTTACACTTTCAACATGAAGAAATTAGCAGCACCTAGAACAAAATAATTTATAATTTTTTTTTCTTTTTAACAAATACAATAATGCCTTCTCGTGCGTAAAAAACCCTTTCCTAATGTAGTTCCAGCATTGAAAGATCAACCAGAGTAATAACGTCAGTGGGTGACGTTATTATTCTGGTATACATATTGCGCTGTATATTTTAAACTACAAACTACTTCGCGAACACATCCAAAATCTTCCACAAAATTTTGAAAGTACATGAAATATACTAGGAATTCATGCAATAAACAAAGTAATTCTTACTAAATGTATAGTCTTTAGATCACAAAACTTATCTCACAAATTTTAAATCGGGAGTTGATCCTTACGTGCTTCTTTACAAATGGAATAAATTAACTTTTAGCGGTTGCTTGTGATTCCGATAACTCAGAGACCTTCTGTACATAACCCATAGTTGCCATCTCCCGGATTTCACCATAATTATGCGTAATATTAGCACTTGACATTATTACCCACCCTGGCTTTATTACCCCAGGACACCGTAACATAAAAGTAAGATTTTTGTTTACTTAATTACCCGTGTGCTACAAAAGTTATTGCTTAGAAGCATTTGTAGTTGAAAAATTCCCTTTTCATATAAGAAAAATAAGTAGTGAATTCTATTTTAAAAATCAATTTGACATTTATTATACATAAATATATATATATATTATCAAAACTATTCATTATTAAAAAACGAAAAAAATCATGCATCAAGCACAAGCATGCATTATGAAACTTTCCAAAATTAATATTTTATGAATAATTTCCAAAATTAACAGGATATTAAGAAATTTCATTCTCTTCATTTATGAAAAGAGTTATGTATATAAGCAACTTAAAAAATAGATAATTCAGTAAAAATCCTTTCCGCAATTTCTGTTATATCCGATAACGTGTACAAAGTCTTGTGTTGTCTGTATGCAATCTATAGAATTTATGCACACTACCTAATGTATTCAAAATTGGGTCATTTTAAATTTGCATAACCCAGAGAAAAACACACTTCGAGATATTATAGATCTTAAATAACTTTTTGACTGAATTCTTAAGTGTCTCAGTAAATGAAGAATGAACCTTATGTACTCCATAACCTATTGAAAACATACAGTGATCCAGTGATTTTGGTATATTTTAAGTATCATGACATCGTAAAAATGAACCACAAACTCATTGAAGAGGGGGGGGGGGGATGAGCCACAATTTCCCGCCCCAAGAGATCTTGATATAATTTTCTTTTTTTTGTGTATACATGTAAATAAATTATAAACGCTACTTATTGTATCCATACTCCCTAAAAATTTTGTTGTAGTTAACCCCAAGGATGTATAATAATCTTATTATGTTTGAAATTTCGTAGTAATAATGAAATGCACCCCGAAATCGTAATGTAACGGTTTTATGTATATCCCTGTAAAATAACTACAAATGCTACATCCTTCATTTTCGATACCGAACATTTTTTTAGTAAACCTCAATAAGAAATGTCAGGATAATCGGAGTATATTTAGGAGAGTTAGAGCTTGGACAGACAGACAAACTGAAGTCAAACACTTTTCAACTACGTCAGAAAGTTTTAAAAAAGATATTTATTAAAAGATATATGAAATTAAATATTTGTAGTTGCTTCGGAACACAACAGAAGAAAACGAAAACACAGAAAAAAGAACAAGTTGAAAATTGTACGTCAAGCATAGCACATGAGGCGCGTTCGTACTAAAACGAAGTTTCAAAAATATTCAGATCTTGGCGTAATAGTATACAGTGCTTCGGATACTGTAAAAGTATTCGAAATCTTTTGTGTATCTCTGTAAATACTATCTGCTGTCTATTGTACAGGAAATAATTTGTATTAAACCTCAGCAACATATATCAATTTCATAAATTTGAAAGAGTTTAATATTATTAAAAAGCGCACCAAACAATGTTTCCTCCCATACCATTATGAAGCGGAATACTTTTGTGTAGCTATGTAAATTAATAACGAATATTCTCTGCACACCATATTATACAGAATCTATATTTCAATATATATTTCATAGATGCATATCGATTTTATTATGCTCGAAAGTGTGTAACACTATTAACATGAAATTATTTTTTCTTCATTAGCCGTATAATATAACGGAATACTTTTGATTGTCCCTGTATTCAAACAATGCATCCGATTTTCATAAAATTTGAAATGACTCAACAAAATTATGCAACAATTATATTTTAAATTTCAAACGGTTCATTTGGGTAGCTTTTGCTCTGCTATATCAACACCCCCTAGAGTCCCCTGATTATAGGGGGTGTTGGTTTTATGCGGGCAGACGGAACGACGACTATAGGTGCTGCGTATTTACATAATTACGAACGCACTTAAAATTGAGCTGGCTTTTAGGGTACTACATGCATGACTCCAACTTTTGCTTCTTATTATCGCAATTTTTACGTAGAAATATTCGTCCTATTTAATTAACACTAGCTTGACAGCGAGGGGCTAATTTAGCCCCTACTAAATGAATTTATTTTGGTTCGAACCTGAAATTGCTTTTCATTAAATAAGATTAAATGATTTAAAGAAAAAAAGGGCTTATTAAATAAGTTAAACAATTTAAAAAAAAATTCTAGTGTTCATTTTTTTTTCTTCCGTGAAAATTCCTGCCTTTCTAGTATATTAGAAATACGGTGTATTAGTGTAGAATTCGTGCATTTATATAGGTCGAAGATTTATATTTGAAATAGTGGTAATAAAAAAAATCTAAAAGTCAGAACCTTGTATTAATGCTCTTAATAGACATTCGCCACTTATAACTTTTTTGTATGTTTTACAGAGAGTGTTCTAATCCAATTCTTGGAATAGTTACGGTTACAAAAGTATTTTTTCCAATGACGTTTATGAGACGACAGAAAACACTCATTTTTATATAAGAAATTTCACGAGAATTCACGCCATAATGACCTTTTTATCAAAACATTCTCTTGTCATTTTTCAACTGCTATAAAATATATTCTTTCTGGTCAGAAGCCTTCCGTAATAAATCCCGTAGCTCTTCATCTTATCTCTGACAGTCAAGTCAAAATACTAGAAAAATTCTTGAGATTTTTTTTCTGCCATTTCTAAATACCAACATTTCAATAACACATTTATGACCCTATATACAGTATATAGTGCAAGGATATTACCGAACGATTTCAGGGATTTATTCATATTTAAGTTCTTAGGAACAAGTCAGCGTACTGTCATTTCAACTCAAGCGTAAAATGTGGCGTCGAAATTCTACGGATGACAGTAATTTGATGCAGGATAATTCCGAAGAAGTTTGTCAGGTAGTATTTTTTAAACTATACAAAAACAGTTTTTTGTGACATAAACCTGTCATTTTTTTACTTGTAAGTGAAAGTATTTTTCATACTTGTTAACATAACATAAGACACATCCTTATTTAACAGTAAATCAGTCACGTTACCAGGGTCGAGAAAAAAAAATTTCGAAGAGAAAAATTTGCAACGGGCCGGGCCGGTGAAGTAAGAACAATTTTTTAACGAACCAGGTCAGGTCGGTGAAAAAAAATTACCGGGCCAGACCGAGCCGATGAAAAATTTCGGTCTGCTATAAAATTTAAAAGGATCAAACTAGGCCAATAAAGCGGGAACAATTTTCAGTGAAGATATTTGGTACGAGGACAAGTATATGCTGTATGAACCTATGCTGTTTTAACGTCAATACAGAAATATATAACTTGTCTAGAGTATGAGAAGGGCATTGGCAGTTGCATGATGTCGGAACAAGAGCATAATTTTTTCAGCAGACTTGGTCCAGCATCGGGATTACATTTACTATATTTATTCTGCACCTTCATGTGTAAAAAGATAACTATAAGACAATGTGTCCTGGAGTGTATACTGGCTATAGGAAGTCGCAAATTATAGTAACCTTAGTATTCTGTTGAAATACAAAAGTGAATTATGATATTAGGAGTGCATGATAAAATTTAATTAAAGTGCGTGCTATACCAAGAATATCTTCAGCGATAAAAATGTATTTTAAAGAATGTTTGTGTGACTTATTTTCTCTGCATTTTATTAGTTTCTATCAAAAAATTGAAGGATTGAAATATTAATCCATGAGTAATAATTTTTTCCGAATTTTGAAACAATATAAATGAATGATTTCTATTAAAACATGTGGCTATTATATTTAATTTTCAGTATCCAAATTAATATTATAAAAAAGTTGAAGACATGTATTATTAAATCTTCTACATTTATCATTGAGATTTTTGAATGATGACATCGCTTTTTGTTGGGTTTTTGTGTTATTCTGCGATAGTGACGTCATATGCATAGTTTATATACAGGGTGTTTCGCTACCAGACCGACAAACTTTGAGGGGTGATAGTAGACATAAAGACAAATATTATTAAATAGAAAATCATGTTGCGCAAACGTCTTCTGTAGGAGCTAGGGGCCATTAAAGTTTAAGGTTCAAAAATTCAAACGCTGATAAAAAGTAGAAAAAGGGGTCGATTTGTTTGCGGTTTTCTCTACAATCATTCTTTATATCACGATTTTTAACTTTTTTAATTTTAAAGGTTAAGTTCGAAAATTGTCAATAGAGGGCGCTTTAGACTTTAGAGTAACGAAAAAATACTTTTTGTCGTTCTTTTGTGCATGGTGTTGAAATTATTCTAAAGTTTAGACTTTAACTTAAATTTTAAGCCCAAAATCGAAAACATGGGGATCGGTTAACTAGCAAAAATTTAACTGTGAACCGAGGGGGGAATTTTAAACGTTTATAAACATTGGACAAACTAATCGATTTTGCTGCAGTTTGCATGTAGGTCATTCCCTTGGTAATTATTTTATTCAAAATGACGTGCAGATGTGGTGTCCTCATTTTTCATAGAGGGCGCTTCCGACACATGTCCGACATTTCAATGGCATTACTCCTGGGTGCTTTACTACCAGACTACCATACTTCCAGGAAGTCTTAGGGATGCAAAAGCGACTCGGAATCTCATAGGAATGTAACGTTGAAAGTGTCTTTTCTGCGAGATATGGTTAAAGGAAGCAGAGAAAAAACGACAGAAACAAGCAGAGAAACAGCAAAACGTTAATATGACATAAAACAGTTTATTTAAAGGTTTTACTAGAAAAGATGTTCGAAATTATGACGAGAAGTAATTCGACATGCTTGACAGCGGCGTCGCATGTAATTCCTTACGCTTTGAAAGATTCCTGGAATCTTTGATAGATTTCTGGAAGCTACAGAAATACGAGCTGCTAAATCTTTAATTGATGGTACGGGATTCTCATACACCCAACTTTTCATGTGAGCCCAACAGAAGAAGCTCATATTTGATAAGTCCGGCGATCTGTCAGACCAATAAACCGGTCCACCACGAGCTATCCATATGTTACGTTGAGGTATCGGTGAACATCATAGGTAAAATGTGGAAGAGCCTGATCGTGCTGGAACCACATAGAGCTGCGCAACGAGAAACTTTCACGCGCATTACCGTTCAGCGTCATCTACCGAAAAAAATCGCAGCGCCATTTACTGTCGCTGTCAAGTTTGCCGGACTTTTTCTGGTCGTAATTTCGAACACTTTATGCAGTAAAACCTTTAAATAAACTTTGTTCTGTCACTTTAATATGTTGCTGTTTCTTTGCTTGTTTCTGTTGTTTTTTTCTCATCTTTTTTTAAACATAACATGCAAAAAAAGCAATTTTCAACGTTACATTCCTGTGTGATTCCGAGTCTTGGCATCCCTTACACTTCCTGGACGTATGGTGGTCTGGTAGTAAAACACCCAGGAGTAATACCATTGAAATATCGCACATGTGTCGGTAGCGCCCTCTATCAAAAAATGAGGACATGAAAGCTGTACGTCATTTTGAATAAAATAATTACCAAGGGTATGACCTACACGCAAACCGCAGCAAAATCGATTAGTTTGTCCAATGTTTATGAGCGTTTATAATCTCCCCCTTGGTTCACAGTTAAATTTTCGCTTGTTAACCGATCCCCATGTTTCCGATTTTGGGCTTAAAATTTAAGTTAAAATCTAAACTTTAGAATAATTTCAAGCCCATGCACAAAAGAACGGCAAAAAGTATTTGTTCGTTACTCTAAAGTCTAAAGCGCCCTCTATCGACAATTTTTTAACTTAACCTTTAAAATTAAAAAAATAAAAAATCATGATATAAAGAATGATTTTAGAGAAAACCGCAAACCAATCTACCCTTTTTTCTAGTTTTAAAAGCCTTTGAATTTTTGGACCTTAAACTTTAGTGGCCCTTAGCTCCTACAGAAGACGTTTGCGCCCCATGGTTTCCCATTTAATAATGTTTGTCTTTATGTCTACTATCACCCCTCAAAGTTTGTCGGTCTGGTAGCGAAACACCCTGTATATATATGCGTGAGTGTGAATGTGTTTCACTCTTTCCGACACAGGCGAATTCTGTTCGTAAAATGAAAAATTATTGACTGACTACGGAATTTACAAATGACTTTCGTAGAAATTAAATTCTTATCTTAAGCTTTCATTGTAATACACATATATATTACATATTAAAATGTTTTTGTGGTCGCTTAGAATTAAAATTATGTTTACCTGGAGTGGTACCACTGTGTCGTAAAGGGTTAACATGGAATGTAAATGTGGAATTCTTCATTGGATGCAAATCACGTCATTTTGTATAAAATAAAAGCGCGTATTTTAACTGAGATATATTTTGTATTATTTAGATTTATGAATACATTTTTTTCATCGGGGCGACATTAGAATATGAAAACCCAAAATCACAGTTTCCTGTTTGTTAGGAATATCATCTCGGTTAAAAACGCTAGTAAATCTAGGCATTTTTTGTAAATAACTTAAAGTAGACTATTAAGCAGTAGGTACAATTAAATCTTGTCCAAGGATAATGAAAAGACCCTTTTTCATTTTTTTTTCCAGAAGCTTTTATCTTTTTTTTTTTTTTTTTTTTTTCATTTCCTAATCCTTTACAAACGGAAGAACGTTTGAGATCGCAATTATATTTGATCTGATAATTGGCTTTAAGCTCTTTTGATGGATTTATATCCTCGGGGAAGATCTGACTTTACAATTAAAACAAGTAAATTCTAGTGTCAGTTATAGAAGTTAACTTGTGAAAATGGTAACCGATAGATCTGTTAAAAAGTTAGCTTCAAAAACTTTAACACTAGATTGCAAAGTATTGTGAAATATTTTTCAATATTTTGTAGTTCGAGAACTACTTCTAGAAAAAGAAATTAAATCTTATTTTTTTAGAGTTGCATTTTAGCTGAACAATCAATATAGTATGTAAGTAATAGTTCAGAAGCCTGTGAGATGAAAAATTCTGTCATCATGAAATTTAAATAAAAGTAAATCAACAGTAAAACGTCATACAAATAGAATGAGCTAGGCATGACTACGTTTTATAAGCCGAAAATATGTTTAATTATTAAAAAGCTGTAACAAATTGTCGTTTCAATTTGAAATTTCCACGTTCCATAGTTTACGAGCAAAATGATTGTCACAGACAAACAGTCAGGCATATAGGGATGATCTTATAATGGTTTCGTTTTTACTTTTTAAGTGCGGTACCCTAAAAAAAAATCAAAAATCAAAAATTGTTTAACTTAAGTCCAAAACACTTTCACTATTTATATTTCATGTGAAATATTTTTATTTAATCCATTATATAAAACCTATTACACATAATTGATCGAATTATCTGTCACTGATGTCAGAAGTATACTTTGCTAACTAATGTCGAAATTAAAGTCTTAGATAACCATGCTCATCTGATATACAAAACTGCCTTATCATTTGAATTAATAGAGCATAGTAAAATATCCCAGACGTTCTTAATCGGACTTAAATCAAGTTCCTTTGCTGGCCATAATAAAATATTTACACATTCATTACGGAACAAAGCTTTCAGTGATCCGGACTCACGCACTCAAGCATTGTGCAACTGAAATGCCGTGCTTTCTACGCTGAAAATGATTCCTATTCCAAATTTAACTCTTTATTTTTCAAATTATTAATTAATAAAACTAGGACTTTTTTTAAATTAATTATTTTATTTCATTTTTAAGTAGACTTTTTACATGTAACAAGCTGGATGATTCAAAACTTATCGTTCAAATTTCGTGGGGAGGTAGGGAATATATCAGGAAACATATTTTACATTGGAAAGTATGTCCGCAAATGTACGTATGGGTATGAGAGGGCGTTGAGTGCACCCAACCTCCATTGCAATTAGTGCTCGCGATAGGATACGTATAGCAGCTATACGTTTAAACGATATACGTATATCCGTATAATACGTTTTTCTTCTATACGGATACTTTAAAGTATACGTTTAAACGTATCCGGATACGTATAAGGCGTATCAGTTAAACGTATATTTTAGAATACGTATATTTAATGTATACGTATATTCCACGTATCGTATCTAATTTAAATATTGGACTTAAGTCTTATGTCACTGAATGAAGAATAATTTGGAAACCGGTGGCGTTACGACAGGAATCCGTATAGTATGTCTTATATATACAAGATCAAGCAATGAAAAGCGTATATTTTTTAAAACAGTTTGTAAAATTTTCACAAAATATCAGACTCCTGATTGGCCAATCTCGTTTCACTAACAGTGAAATATCTATTTTGAAAATAGCGAGTTATTACCGTGACTTGCAAAAGTATTTTGCAACATTGTACTTTGAATTTATTTAAATTTTTTTGTTCATCTCAAGGTAATGAGCTCAGATATCCCGTTATTTTACATTTTGTATAGGTAATGTATACAAATTGTATCCATTGTAAGTAACCAGCAAAATTAAACATTTTTTGAGGAAAGAATGAGAGTATAAATGTTTCAGGTTTATTGTGAATTCTTGTTAAATTTGGTTTTTTCTTTTTAATTATTTAAAAATTCTTTATTCACTTATTGTTTTACACTCAAGATTGCACCCGAGCGTAAATGCTATTCTTTTCATGGAGCTAATATTTTCTAACTCTGTTAATGTATAATGAAATTTCATTTTTTTTAATTTTTAAATTCTCACCAAAACATACATAGAATCACTTTATATCAAGCATTAACTGAATCTGTAGTTTGATGAAAATCCGTGCATTAATTCTAGAGATAGAGCTCTTGCAGAAATCGTAAATAAAATACAGCAAAGTAGAGCCACCTGTTGAACGATTTACATACAAAACTAGTCAGCAACAATTTCTACCAGAGATTACTTGAATATATAGGGGAGACTGGGATGCATGTGAACAGTTCACATAAACATAGCTTTTTGTCATAACTGGGTTAATTTCTATAAGCAAAACTACTCTATATAGTAAACAGAACTTTTTTTATGCATGGTATTTTTTGAAAAATTAACTTTACAGTTCTTCTTACTTTTCTTAATAGTTTATTGAATTAAAAAAATGTTCATCTGTGCCCCAACGAAAGAGCAGCTGTAAACACATAAGGAAAACATGTGAACACAAGGAAAAAAATTATTTTGACATGTTTTTATTATTTTTTTCATATGTTACCTTAATTATTAGTTGTATTATTTATTAAATTCACCATAAAGAAAAATATATGTATATTTATTTAGTTTCTGAGTTATATGTTTAAGCAAAATATTATAAAATAAAAATAAGTAGATTTGGGGGAGGGTAGATAATTGATAAAATATTGTTGCAATATAACAAAAAAAAAATAAAGAAGTAAACTTGAGAAAATAATTAAAGAATTTAAATTTTGCTTAGGGCTTTTTGTTTGAGAGAGATTTTAGGGAGGGGGCATTTGGATAATATTTATAGGAAAACTACCAAAAGGCGAAAGATTCTCATTCCTATATTTGCCTGTAAATTAAGGATAAAAAATTGTTTTGCATTTATAAGCTTCCTCCAAATTTAATTTCTTTTTCTTTTAAAAGAAAGGGGGGAGTCAATAATGGAGATTTCACGGTAGTTATAAGTTTAAAATTTTTATTTTCTTAACATATATATCTATTTTCAAAACACCAAATAAAATAGCTGTTTTAGAAATGGAAATAAAATAATACTACAAGTTTGCAACAAATGAAACAGAAAAATTTGCAAAGTTGTTAAACGTAATATTTTTTGCATTAATGATGCATACAAAATAGTATTGAAAACTGTTAAATAAAATGATGTATAGCATTTATTGCAATTTAGAAAACATGAAATTTATTTAAATTACGATTGAACGTAAAGAGCTTATTGCTTTTTATGTGTTTGCTGACAGTTGCGTTTGTAGAAATTTCTTTACACAAAATCAACTTTATATGATAGAAATGTCTTCTATTTCTATAAAAATATTGATAAAGGAGCTGGCATTATTTTCACGAAGTTATCTAAAAGGAATAGAATCACTGAATGATTATAGAGCAATTTAATGACATATTTAGATCTGCCCACACTAGACTCTTCATAAGTGTCCCACTTTCCCACAAGAGTTAAAATGACAAATCATTAGCATTTCCTAATTTTAAAAATAAAAAATATAAATATTTATTAGTATCCATAGTGTATGCTAAATAAAGAAAAAAAAAAGAATAAATAAATAAAATTATTCTTTTATCAAGCTGGAGATTGTACTTTTAAGTACAGTAAGCAGTACTTTGGCTCCTGAGAACAAACAAAATGTCGAAGAGTTTCAAAAAAATTTTTCCATATGTCTATAGGTGCTCCCATCTTTGATAATTTTTTTAAATAAAAAACATATAATAACTAGCGAAAAATGGCAATGTTCTCATATGCCCCATTTTCACATGTGCCCAGTCTCCCTCATATATGTTACTTAATTCTGTATATTAGGTCTTGAGATAGAAAACCCACAAAAGCCATGTCACATACAGACAGACAAAGTCACAGACTCATAAACTGACAGGCAGATATTTTGTAAAAACATGTTTTTCAGACTCTCTTATCCTTAAAACGTGTAAACCCGTCGAAAGTATTACCGAATCCAATACTTTCTTCTTCTAAAGATACATGAAAATATAAAAAACTAAGTACTGTGTCGCAGATTTTCTAAAGATTAGTTTGATTCTACCCACAACTAATGCAAGACATTTCAATAATAAATAACTTAGTTTTTTGGAAAAAAAAACAAAACAAAATCTAAACTGAGGAAGTATTCAGATTTTTTTAAGTACCTGCATAACAAGTGGTAGTTAAGTAAACACATCGTAGTTCTTTGTACAAAGAATCGTGATGGGGATACTCTACCGGATATTTCTCAATGTTTCTAACCCGCAAAAAAATATTGAAACATCAAATTTCATACATTGAATGAAAAACGTTTAAACGTTTATACGTTTAACCGCTTGGGTAAAATCCGTATATACGCTGTACCGTATATGCTGTTTCGTGTAATACGTATAACTGCCGATGCCGAATTATACATATAGCAAATACGTATTTCGTATAATACGTATTATACGTATACTCGTATAAACGTATAATCGGGAGCTCTAATTGCAACCCAATCATTATTTTGACTTACCTAAAGCATTATTTCTTCTCTTATTTCCACTTCTCATTTGCACTTCTAAGAGCCCTTTTGCATATTTAAAAATTCCAAATCTCTCTCAAAAATGAGAAGAATGTAAAAATTAATCTAAATAATAGAATAATCGATGAAGTATAATCTAAAAAAAATTGAAGTAAAAATCAAATTTATTGTCTGTAGTTATCAATTGCAAAATGATGTAGTGTTACTCGCAGATATGTCTTATTTTATAATGTACATTTTACCTTTCAGGACATTTTTCCTGAGTTTTTGAAAATGTTAGAAAATTTGCGCCATAATTAAATATATTTTAACAATATTTTTGTCTATTAAAAATTTAATTGAATTTTAAAATCCAGTCATTTTTGGGACACACGGTATATATATATATGATTTTTGTTTCATTATCTTAATTTTCACTCTAACCTTTTTAATTTTACTGTTTGTATTACCTAAAACTAATTCTATTTAATTTTCCAATACAGTTCTTTTTTAACTGTGTACATGATCAATTTCATTTTAATGTATATTTATATAATGTTACGGAATTGTGAATAATGAAAACTTTTTATGCAGGAAAAATTTATTTACAGCATTCATTACATTTCACAGAATGCATTTAAATAATCAATCAATGTTTAATAATCAATCCATATAGCAGCGCCACCTGTTGTGAGGTTTATACCAAAATGTAATCAGCGTCTAATTATGTTATATATTCTAGTGTAACAGAATCTGAAATTTGATGAAGTTCTCTGCATTAATTCTTGAGATATAGCTATTGCAAAAATCGTGCAAAATGTAGCATAGCAGCGCCACCTATTAGGCAGTTCACACCAAAACCTTATCAGTGGCAATGTATCTCAAGGTATTGCGGAATCTGAAGTTTGGTGAAATTCTGTGCATTAGTTCTTGAGATATAGCTATCATGAAAATCGTGAAAGACGTGGCATAGTAGCGCTACCTGCAGGCCAATTTACACCAAAACTTAATCAGCGTCTATGTATAGCAAGGTCTCACAGAATCTGAAGTTTGGTGAAATTCTGTGCATTAGTTCTTGAGATATAGCAATCATTAAAATCATGAAAAACGTAGTATAGCAGTGCCACCTGCAGGCCAATTTACACCAAAAACCAATAGACTAATTCATATCAAGGTCTAACTGAATATAAAATTTTATGAAATTTCGAGCGTTATTTATTGAGATAGAGCGCCCACAAATTTTTTGTCGCATACAGACAGATAGACTGACAGACTCACAGACAGACATTTTCTAAAAATAGTCAAAACGTGTTCAGGACCTTCTAAAATGTATAAATCCGTCGAAAACCGGAAGTCGGAAATTTTCATGAATTCAATACTTTCTTTTTGTAAAGATAGAAGAACGTAAAAAGGTAGAATCAACTTATTGACTTTATAAATATTTTCAGGTCTAATTTAAATTGCAAACAAAAAGGTATTTCATTTAGCATAAAATAATTTTCTAAAAATCCTTTTTTTCAATTACCTAACAAAATTGAAGATAAACTAATTGAAAACATACACATTTTGCTTTTTACTCTCAAAAAACAACCTTTAGGATTTATCAAGCATTACGATTTATTCAGTACCAAATTTGAAGAAATTTTTGTTTATCCGCAAAATTTTGAATACAAAATAATTTTTTTGAATGATTGTCTTGAATCATGTCTTTTAGAAATGATTGCTGAAACGCTGAAAGTACGCTTTCAATTATCGCTCAAGTATATTAAGAAAGAGACGATTGTAAAAAATAAATAAAATAATATGCAGCGATATCCAAATAACTGGATGCAGATACACTAATGATAAGTTCTAGAAGTGTGACGTCAGTAGTTTTAAGCGCATTTTTGTCTAAATTAATTTTTATCTTAATATGATGTACATAAAAATCTAACTAATATAGAGATGCACAAAAGTATTCAAGTACATTTTCGATTATAGGTAGAAATTATTGAATTTCAGTTTTGAATTGTACGTTTCTTACTAACTTAATTTTAGCATTTTATGTAGAATATTTACAAATCTATATATCTTATGCAGTCTGTACAAAAGAATGGATTTACGTTTCTTCCTGAGAGCGGTAACTTTTGAAACTTGGTTTTCTGGTTTAAATCTGGTTTTGTAACATTCATTTTCTAAATTATTTACTTAGGTTTCATTGTTAAACAGCGAATTTTTGTGACAGTAATTTGGATATATTGGAAAGTGTTTCATAATCTATACTTGATGCATGATTTACCTTTCCTGTTAAATCCATAATTTAAAATAAATCGAAGAGGCATAAGATTTGCTTAATATAAGTAGATTAAAAACCTCCCAATAGAAATTTTTCGAAAAATTTCGGCCTATATGAGCTGCATACAAATGTTTTATACACCTTTTTCAAGTGATAATAGTCAGAAAATATGTGTACAGTGTAAAAATGTTACGGTTACTGATTTTACCATATAGACGGACATATTTTAGAACGGGCTAAAAGTCAAACTCTTGTCGTCGAGAACAAGCTTGTTAAAATAAAGCATTTGACTGCACTGTGTTCAGAGTCGAACGCAGAAATGAATAATGCATGAGATAGAAATTCTTGCATATCTTATAGAGATATTTCTCACAGATAAGATGTTATATATTATAAAAGTATCCCCTTTCACGGAATCTTACATAAATTTAATTCGAATTAGAAAGCGGAAATTCAAATATTAATTCCTTTGTTGTTGTTTTTTTATATTTCAGACACATATGTGATGATTTTATGTTGGTACAATTCTTAATACGTAGATAGTTCCAAAGAATATAACCCGTACATAATAATTAATAGTAGGTAATATTACATGGTTGGTGTCAATATAACGTTTATACGAATATTTAATGGAAGGGAAATACTTTTTTGCGTGACTATGCGTTTGCAATCAAAAGTTTACATGATCATACATGTATGTAAGCAAGGATGTATGTATAAAAGCATAAAAACTAAACTTTTTTTTTTAATTTAAACTTAAAATTAAAAAGTTTAAAGTCCTAATTAATATTTTTTAACTTGAATCCTAATGCTTAAAAGCTATTTTGTCCCTGATAACTGTCTTTCCCGGCCTAACATTTATTACTTTCAGATATCATTTTTGGATGATCTTTAAGATTAAAATCATTTATCTAAGTGCTTTTTGCAGCTATTCGTGGTTAGGACCTCATATGTCACCGACTCGGGAATTGTGTGGGCTTTGACCACATATTAATAAAAAAGTAATGAACCAATTAAATTAAATGTTCCTCCCTAATTCACAACTGTGCCCTCTGCTGGAAAATATTACAATCCTCAACACATTGCCCCGAACGAAAGCTAAAAACGAGAGATTTTGCAGTTTTGAGATTCCTGCTTAAACTACGGCCATGTAACTAATTCCCCATATTCGACGCATCTGGCTCCAAGACTTCCGATCGGATTCGCGAATCCATCTGTTTGATGAGCAGCCAAATAAAAAGAGTTCGATCCAACAAGAGGGCCTGAGTCCCAATTCTTATTTCCATCATGACATCTCCGAAGACGTTAAATGTACATATAGAGCGAGAAATTTTAGAGGCTGCTCAGTACTAAATCACATCTCCCAAAATACGTCAATTGTCTACAGACCCGATTACGAAACTTTCATCAAATATAAAGTAACAGCGCTTTCTATTGACTGATTAAAATCAAAGTTCACTGTTAAAAGTGAAAGTGAAAAACCGGTGCCATTTGGGACCCGAAGGTGAAAAGGCCCTAGGGTCTATTGAAACCCGGAGCATTTGGAACCCTAGGGTGTCATAGGGGCTTGGATATGTGGTTGCAGGGCCGACAGGTCTTTTACTGGGTGATTGGAGCTAAATAAGGTTCCATGCACTTCGTATTGGCAGCAATGTGGCACCTCATCGGGTGACTGGAACCATGTGCATGCGCTGTGACGTGTGTCTTTCTGTTTTCTGTGACGTCAAGTAAAATCTATGCCTATGTGTGAATGAAGGTGAGCTCGATGGCCGAGCGGTTAGAACGCTGAGCTTGTAATCAGACGCTGAGAGTTCGAATCCTACGAGGGCCAAAAGTTAATTTGTATATTTTTAAATTTTTTATTATTGGGCACTCTGGATTAAGGGTGCCATCTTTTCACCCTAATTAAAGGTGTCATTCTGGCTCCTTTAGGGGTGTCACCAGTGAGACAAGCCTTTCACCCCTAAAAGATGCAATATATCACCATTAGTTTTAACAGTGTTAAATCAAGATAATTTTCAAAAAAATTAGCTTTTTTCAAAAAAATATCAACCGACTTCAAAAAAGCGCTAAAAAGTATTAAATAATTCTTTAAAATTCTCTAATGACAAAACGTTATCCAATAAGCACACATCGGATATCAGGTACCGGCATAAAAACGGTTAAATTTAATATATATAATTTAATATCCACCAAACACACATTTTAGAGATATTTTTTACAAGAGATGAATTTATTTATTTATGATTTAATTTATGAATATATACATATAAAAAGTAATGAATTACTTTTTGAAGTCGGTGCCAAACAGCCAGAATTGATAACCATTTTCGTTAGGGTACTAGGCACAATATATTCACAATTCTTATTAAATTTAAAACAGTTTGGTTTACTCACTATTCAGTCAGAAAAAGTAAAAAGATATATTCTATGAAAAATCGCGCCATTCTTCATCAGACAAACAGTACAATCTAATTCCCATAAAGGCATGGGAAAGAAACAGTGATGATACATGCGGAATCTGAAACTGATAACCTAAACTTAACTGCCTCTATCTGAGAGTGAAAACATTCGATGCCCCAACAGTCCAAATTATTTAATTACTAGATTACAAAATTTAATTTTTGTCCAAATTATAGCAATGCTGGGCATTTTTCTATTACAGATCTTAATGATAATTGTCTGAAAAAAATTGGATTGTACGTGTTTTAAAAGTTATCAAGATTGACGATTATGGTCGACTCAACAAGATGCTTGGTGATTCGCTTTTGTCCAGAATCATTTCGCTTAAACAATATATCTCGTGTATCGTCATTTGCATATCGAGGAATCCTGCCTGAACAAAATTCAAAATCATTCTAAAGTATAATATCTAATCCGGCAACCATATCTGAATCTGAAGGCAATGTCGCATCACATAACATTGCGTACTGTTGTTTGTTGACTTATGGAAATACTTTTTCATCCGGAACAACACGTATAGTAGTGGATCTTTACATTTTAGGCGCGTACTTTCAATGTTGGCTTATATCGATATGGGTTTCCGGTTTATTAGAAGTAAGAACTTGTCCATTTAAGATTTAGAACTTTGGAAGGATCTCGCACTTCCGAAATTTACTACATCCAACAAATCTTAAGGTCCACATTGAAATCTACGAACATCGAAGGAGAGCGTCAAAAAGCTTAAAATTCATCAGAAAAGTTTCCTTACACAATCAGAGCGCGTCAAATTGCTTTCTCGAGTTAATGCAGAGCAAGGTATTTCCATACGTTAGTACATATTTAAATAGGCTTCTTTCAATCATAAAAACTAAAAATTAAGATGTTACCAAAAACGCACTATGATTTAATAAATAATCTGCAGTCATCTAATTCATCAATAACGACATCAGAAATGAGCACTGGTGCTAGTATTTTGAGTTCGAATCTCATAGCAGGAACTTGACTACCTCCATATGAGAGTGGCAACATTCTACACTGTTAAAAATTTTAAACTTTTGCTTCATCGTCACTCCACAGTTTTTATAATATATATCTATTTTGAACAATGGGAATGCTCCATAATACAGTGAAGTAATCGCTTTTTATAAAAGTGGTGGAGTGACGATGCAGTAAAAGTTTCAAATTTTTAACAGTGTATGTTCAGACTGTGATTTGACAGACACGGTTTTCCAAACTACACAAAATGTGGACATTTTCTATTTTAAATCTGGACGATAGTTGCTGAACGAGTACTATTATAAGAGTGCAAGAAGTTAACTAACTTCATTTTAATGGCAAGCTTATCAAAATATTTCGCCATTTTCTTTTCTCTAGACTCGACTTAACCTATCAAACATCCCCGTATATTACCACATTGATATCGAGGAATTCCGTCAGAAGAAAATCTGGAAGCATTTCGATATTTAACTCGATAACTGAGTCTCAATGTCAACTTAGTGTCGATACACATAGCAACACACTTTAATTTCTTTGTGAATCCGGTATAGAAAGGACCCCGATATACAGGCACTTGTGCTTTGGCATATATAGGTACTTTAAATGTAGATTTTCAGCTTTTTGGCACCTATTTCGAATGTCGATAAGCATCGATGTACAGCTCATATTCAAAATATTAGAATAATTACCTTTTTTTTAGAAATTGAAAATATCGTTTGGTAATTTAATGTCTTTTAATGAAAATATGCAAACGATATTTTTATTAAGAACTTATTGTTGATTAAACTTACTTGTTATCTTAAATTTAATATCATTTTTGAAAAAATTAATTGCAAAAAAAATTATTTTGAAAAGTCAAAATATTAGAATATTTATTCAAGTGGTTCAAAATATTAGAATATTTCACATTAATTATCCTTTAATTATTACCAATTCTTAACTGGTGGCATCATTGATTAAATTCAGACTATTTTATTTAAAATCAGTATTCTTTTTTGCAGTTTGTTTCTTTTTCGTCTTAAAATGGACCGTGTGAGTGATATTCCTGAATCTACTAAACTTCGTATGGTTGATTTGTATCGGCACGGTAAAAATCAATGTTTTATAGCGAATTATTTACATTGTTCGCAATCGAGCGTTAGTAAAATACTAACACAATATTCAAAAATTGGAAAATTTCAAAATAATCGCCGAAATGGTGGCCGAAAACCAAAAACATCTGCTAGAGATGACAGGAAACTGAAGCGTATAGTTAAGAAAAACCGTTTTAAAAGTGTGCGATTCTTGCACCGAAAATGGAAAGAAGAAGGAGTTGAAGTTTCTACATCGACAACATTAAGACGTCTCCATAAATTTAAATTTGAATCTCGTGTACCGAAAACAAAACCTCTCATGACTGCAAGACAAAAGCGTATAAGATTGAATTGGTGTAAATCAAGACGTTTATGGAGCAATGAAGATTGGAAAAATATATTATTTAGTGATGAAAGTATGTTTTGTGTTTCATATGGTAATCAAGGTATTCGAGTTTGGAGAATGAAGCAAGAAGCATTTGATAAAGAATGCCTTAAACGTTCCGTAAAATTTGCTGCTAGTGTCATGGTTTGGGGTTGTATGAGTGCAGGAGGACTTGGAAAGTTATGCATCGTCTACGAAAAGGTTAACTCTCTGATATATCAAGAAATTTTAGAATATTACATGATTCCATCTTCAGAAGATTTATTTGAAGATGATTTCATCTTTCAACAAGATTTAGCGTCCCCGCATACCTCGGTGTCAACTAAGAATTGGTTCCGCCAACGCAACATTAAGGTACTTCCTTGGCCACCAAATTCACCAGATCTTAATCCCATCGAAAACTTATGGTGTATAATGAAGAAAAAACTTCAAGAAAATCCTCCTTCAAGTAAAACTGAGTGGCACGTATAAAGTCTATTTGGGCTAATATTGATAGAAATGTTTGTAAACACCTTGTATATAGTATGCAAGATCGATTGTACGCTGTTATGAAAGCTAAAGGGGATGCTACAAAATATTAACTACCATTTACTTCATATTCATAAGGTAATATTGTTGCGTAAAATAAAATATTCTAATATTTTGAACCAATCTAAATTTTATTCTAATATTCTGGTGTGTTTAAGGAAGCTGTATACCTAATTTATTGTGCTGTATTTTATATTTCATAAATGTTAAAATCTTATCTAAACATTCCAGATTTAATTTATAAGAAATTTAATTGCATTTACTTAGTATAAAAAAATAAATAAATGACAAATAATTTTTTCTTATTACTTTTTCTCAATTATTCTAATATTTTGAATATGAGCTGTACACTGTTAAAAATTTGAAACTTCTGCTGCATTGTCACTCTACCGCTTTTATAGAATATCTCTATTTTAACCAATTAGAATGCTCCATAATACAGTGAAAAAATCATTTTCTATAAAAGCGGTTGAATAACGATGCAGCAAAAGTTTCAAATTTTTAACAGTGTAGATTTTCCATTTTGGTGTATACGCGAATTGATCCAGTTAAAATTTTGCACTTTGGAAAGAACTGGCATCTCTGCAACAGTGGCTATTATACGTATTTTTTTTCGCTACACTGTAAAAAATATGACCCTTTTGCTGCATCGCCACTCCATTGCTTTTATAGGAAACTATTCTTTCGCTGTATTATGGAGCATTCTCATTGGTCAAATCTGAGATATTCTATAAAAGCGATGGAGTGAAGATGCAGAAAAAGGGTAATTTTTTTACAGTATATTTAGCAAAAAGCGATTGGCAATCAGAAGCCTGCATTTTTGTAAACTTCTCACTTTTTGAAGTAAACAGCGAAACGTTCGCAAAAATGCTGGCTTCTAATTGGCCAATATCATTTTGCTAACAGCGAAAGAGAACCTGTGTGGGATCCAGTAAAGTTTGTGCTATTAACGAAAACAAATTGACCAATTAGAAGCCTGCATTTTTTGCAAAATTGTCGTTGCTTAAAGTTATTAAATTTCATTATTGGTCAATCTCATTTCTCAATAGAGCAAAATCTATGTGAATCCAGTCCAGTCAAAATTTCGCAAGAATATGTATCTGCGTAGTAGTAACAACATGAAAAATGAATGCTTCTAATCGGACGAGTGCTTGGAAAAAAATAATCTGAATCTTAAAAGTTTTTATTTTTAAAAAGTTCTAATCAATAGATGGATGGAGCATTGTCATTGGTCAAAATAGAGATCTATACAAATGGTGAAGTGATTACGTACACTGTTAAAAATTTTAAACTTTTTCTGCATCGTCACTCCATCGCTTTTATAGAAAATCTCTATTTTGACCAATGAGAATGCTTTATAATACAATGAAGTAATCTTTTTCTATAAAAGCGGTGGAGTGACGATGAAGCAAAGCTTCAAATTTTTAACAGTGTAGTTACAGCTGCAGATTTCTAACAGTGTAAATTTTCACATTGATCAATTTCCTTTCTCTAAAAGCACAAAATCTATCTGGATTCCGGTAGTTGTCTAGTCAAAATTTCGCACTTAAAATAAAAAGATAGCGTATCGGTATAAGACTATTAGCCTGAAAATTGAACGCTTCTAATTGGACGACTGCTTCAAAAAGAATTTGAATTTTCAATGTTTTTGTTTTTTAAAAAGTTCTAATCACCAGAATTTGATGAAATTGAAATGGGACCACAAGGGCATCTTACACTTTCAAACAAAAAAAGAATTATCAAAATCGGTTCAGATTTAGGGACGTTATGAGTGAACAACAAATACATACAGCGAAATCATAACCTCCTTCTTGAAGTCGGTTAAAAAAGTACGTTGCATTTTAAACTTGGTACAATTCTAGTCAATAGACGGCAAGATATAGTTATAGCATGCATTATTTCATAAATGCACTCAAGATTGTAAATAATTTTTAAAAAAAAGTTAGAACATAATAAGTTATATAGGTAAAATTATTATAATTTTAATAATTCCACGAATTGGAACAATATTCATCTTAATTTTGCGAACTGGGACAATATTCGTTATAATTTCACGGACCGGAACACTATTCGTCATAATTTTACGAGCCGGAACAATATTCGTCATAATTTCACGAACAGGAATATCTTTCAAGTTTGCTCCATTACATTTCGAACCTGGCCTGTTGAGGACCTAAACATTGTTTATACAGTTGTACAACCTCTTGTAATAGTTTCTGTTACATAAGAAAACTTCTTAATAATATTTAAAAGTCTTTAGAATACTTTAAGAAATTGTAGAGCCTACTGCAACAAAAACATTTTGTACGGGAAACTATGTTTGAAAATCCATTTTTTTCAGTCAAAGAAATAGTCTCACTCTAATCTGAAAACGTTTTTATTAATTCATAATTTTAACAAAGATGAAAAAACTTTGAAGGTATTTGCAACAAATAACCTCTTTGTGAAAAATAACGATTTCACAAGAAATGGCAGATGTAGCCATCCTATACATTCAAATGGCATTGACCTACAAGATTCTTATTTTCGAATTGACACTACACACTGGCTCCCTCACCAAAATACTAGAGACTTCCAGTACTTTTTGTGATATTGCATTTCACACACAAAAAGTAAGTTAAAAAAAATTGTTAAAATATCTTTGTGTTTTAAATGTATAAACAGCATTTATGTTGTTATTGGAGCGAGGTATTCTATGTTTTAATAAATTAATTAAGACCCATGTTCCTTATACAAAAAAATTTTTTGTAGTATGTTATACCATCTATTAAATATCTAAAAAAAATTGAATCATTTTGTATAGAATATGCAACAATTATTTTAGAATAGAAAAAACAAATAATTTATAGCATCAATTTTACAAAAGCTGCAACTATAAACTTGTTCGTGATGTTTTCTAAATTTCAAAAGTCAAGGCTATCGTTTGAAGATAAGAATTAAATCAAAGCTAAATAGAAAATAAGAAAATTATGCTTAAACATATGTTTATAATATTAATCACTTCTTAAATGCTTACAGTAATTATAAAGGATGATAATTAGAAGTTAATCCTTCCGTATTCTAATATTCGTTTGAAAATGCAAAGAACGTCCGTCTCCAAGGAAGCAATTAAATGTGTCTAGATTGAAACTGTTGTAATCCTGACTTGATAAACGAACCATTTAAATTTTATAAACAGACTTCTGTTTGATATCACAGATTTTTAGTTTTGACGAATTAGGTAACTAAAACGTAAGCATCGGAAGCTAAGAACACTTAAAAGAAGAAATCACAAGTAATAAACTAGTCGCTGGGGGGGCGGGGGCACCGTAATACTTAACCATCATGGATATGCATAATATAAAATATGAAAAAAAAAATCATGTGTAAACTATTTATAAAATGCATCACCATTCCAAAATAAAATTTAAACATATATTTTAATATTTTTAACACATGCTCTGTTAATGGATTGCTGAGCAATTTCGACAAATTATATAAAACGCCAAACTATTCAAGTAGTACCGAATTGCGTATTACTCCAAAAATAATAATCATTTTAACTAACAGTTTATTGCGTCGGTTTGAATGTCTTATATCCAATTAAAATATATCTTTTAATTGAAATTTGAATGAAATACAGGGATACGAAAAATCGAAAAGTGTGGAAAAACAGGTATTACGTATACCTCGGCAACTAATTATCCGATCGACTTTACTCTTTATGCAAAATTTGTTATTTTATTTTCTTTTACATTCACTCATTAAAATAAAAGTTTTCGAAAATTTTTATGCACCTTACATCAGAACCAATATTTCGAGAGCCCGAAAAAAATAATTCAGGATAATCGAGGTTACTGATATTAAATAGGCTTCTTTCCAATATTACATACCAAATACACACCAAATTTCAAGTCTATCTCAGTTTTTTCGGGAGATAAAGCGCTTACAGACACATAGACAGACATACGGCAATTATTTTTTTTCTAAAAATATGTTTTTCGGAATCTTTAGTGTCTGAAAGTGTAAATCCGTCATTTTTTTTTTAAATCAATTTTCAAATCGATCGTAAGACTTACCCTATACTACGTATGCTGGGTAAGTAAAATAGAGGAATTAAGCATATAATACTTTCACTATACAACAGTGAGTAGTAACAAATTTTCAGTACTGTTAAAGGACATTTGTAAATAATCAATACATACTAATTCTTTGGTATGGCTTTATAAATTAATATTAAATGCTTTGCACACAATTTTCTCTGGAGAACATCTTATATTGCATTTCAAAACTGCTTATAAACTGTCGTTAGTTTGAAACACAATAAAACCACATCAAAATAAAATAGTTTGAATAATTTAATTTCCCTTACTGACCAAGATATAATCGAGTAGAAACGGACCAAATGATTTTACAAAAGATTTTAAAATTTAATTGAAACTGAAAACACATTATAATAAAACAAGTTGGAAATTGCAAGTCAGGCGTAGCAAATGACGTGCGTTCGTACAATAACGAAGTAAAAGAAAAATCAGATTTTGGGGTAATACTATGCAGTAATTCGGATACAGTATTGTAGCCGAAATCTTTTGTGTGTCCCTGTAAATGCTACATTATACAGGAAGTAACTTGCAGTAGTCCTCAGTAACGTATATCAATTTCAAAAAAGTGTTAAATAGTTTAATACAATTAAAACGCGCCCCATGCAATGTTCCTCCTGTACCATTATATAATGGAATACTTTTGCGTGGCCATGTAAATGAATAACAAATGCTCCACAGATTGTACAGAATATATATTATAGTATTTACTTCATAGATGCATATCAATTTAATTTTTTTTTTCGAAAGAGTATATACCATTAAAATGCACTTGAAACTTTTCCCCATTAACCGTAATATAACGGAATACTTTTTTTTTTATTGTCCCTGTAATTGAACTATTCATCGAATTTTTATAGAATTTGAAATAACTCAACAAAATTACGTAACAATCATATTTTATATTTCAAACGATTCGGTTGGGTAGTTTTGCGTTGTTATATGCGGGCAGACAGACGGGCGGACTGAACGACAACAACAATTATAGGTGCTACTTATTTACATACGTACGGTCGCACCTAATTAGGGTTTAGTATAACCTTACAATGAGCAGAATGTAATCGTACCATGTCAGCAAATAAAAATAAGTTAAAATAATGCATTTCTCTCCAGTAATTTTCAAAACATCGATGTCAATCTTATTTGCTTGTCATTTCTTTAGCAATTTTTTCTTATATTTTACACGAATAAAGAATATCTATTTTTGAGCGACAGTCGTGTATCTTTAAAATAGATATTAATTATCTAGTTAAATTGATGCAAATTTTCATTGACATATTTTCATCTGCCGGTTCTTCTTTTTCTGAATTGTGACAAGCATTACCACTGGTTCCTTTTAGCACAGCTATCTCCGTATTTTCTAAATTTCCATTGTTAAACAATTGCTATTTTACGTAAATAATTGTTACTTTTCTTTTTGTCATAAGTTGTAACAGTGAAAAAAAAAGAAGAAAGCGGGAAAATGATTTTGATACCGTATTTTTAAATATATATTTTTTTAACCATTGAAAAATTGTTTTCGGTGGAGGATTGACAAAATGACGTGGTCACTTTTGGATTTAAATTAAATTTTTTACTTTTAGAAGAACTTTTTATTTGAATAGGAAATTAAAATGTTTAAAATCATTGTAATAAAGGAGAAAACTAACAAATTTAAAAATGGGTAGACGGAAATTAACAGATATGGAAAAAGCCGAAGCCAAAGAAATGAATGACCGTGAATGTCGTATTCAATGATATTAAACACAATACGCGTACTTAAACAATCATAAAGTGATTTTTATTTCGACTTTTTATTAATGTTTTACTAATTTATTTGTTCTTTTGTTATTTAAAATAAAAATTTAGTCAACATGTATAAGTTGCTTATTAGTTTGGCGATTCGTATAATTTGGCGAAATTGGTCGACGGGATAACTAAGTAGTACTGTATTTGGTTTGGCGCAAAAACGTCTTTGAATGCAGAAAACGAGAAAATCAAAAGATTATCGAGCCGCTGAAAACCAATTACGTGTTGAAAGGCGATCACGAAAAAGGAAGCGATTTAATGCCGAACCGATTAATAGTAAAACATGTCTCGAGGGCGACCAATCCACTAGCCATGGCGTTTTACAATCGGTCGGTTCTAACCAGGAAAATTTGAGTGCTAATAGTGATTCTAACAAGCCGGAAAATGTTATAGATATTACTCTTGATTTTCCACCACCTAAAAAGAAAACTAAAAAGCAATCGGCTTGGGAAAAAAACTTTTTTGATTCAATGTCTGATGGACCCATTCACAGATGCATGTGCTGCGAGCGACTTTGGTTTAAAATTTCCATCGCCAAAATTCTGCTCTGTAAAATCAAATAGTATATGCCAAAGTCTTACAAGTATGCCAAAGCTGTATTTTAATAATGATTACTTTCGCACCAACAATGTTACATAGTTTGAAATGTCTCTTTCGTCGACAACTTTTATGCTTGTCGACTATAGTAGCGGCTCGTCAGGGGGTGCTGCATCAATTTATTCACACCCCTAAAATTGTATGGCAATTTCAGTTTTATTTAATCAACAAAATTTGTCGAATAAATAATAGAAATGATTCTGTTAAATTTTAGTGGTAGGAAAAATCTGATGCAGCCACTCCCTGACGAGCCGCTACTGTTGGCGACAATGGAGTGATGTAACTTAAACGAACCGTACCTTCAAATTGCAGCATGTATAAAATCATTTATAGCAACGGCACGGATAATACACAATAAAACAACTGGTATTTAGCTTAAAATGATAGATGAATGTTTCGAATGAAACATTTTTCTAATGGTTGGTGTAATTTTTTAAATTACATTTTTTTTTAATGCAACTCCATCTTAAATAGCAAGAAATGCCTTATATTTACTATTCATAATTGTAGATATGTAGCTGTGTGTAATTTAGTAGATTGATGAAGAAGAAAGCTGTGTTTTCCATATCGTACTAATTGATGTATGGTGTTACATTTATTCAGAGATATGAAATCATAATATGATGTTAGTATATCAGCAATATTTATAATAAAGGAGATTGAATTATGTAAATTATTAAAATACGAATTGCCTCTATTTTTTTTATTAAATTTTTTTTATCATCCTGGGTAGTTCTGCTCCCTTCCATACATTTCATTTTTATTGAAGGATTTTCGAACTGAATGAGCTTCTATTAAAAGCTGTTTTCGTGTTTGATTAAATAAGATTACTGGAATTAAATAATATTTAAAATCAGCTATTATAAACTAAGTCCGCAGAGTCTTTGTCTCCCGGTATTTTTTGACAATGCTATGGAAAAATTGTTTTAAATTAAATGAATAATCAGTAGTTAAAAATATTTCTCGAAATATAAAATAAATGTCTCGTGTAAATATATTTTAAAACTGTTTATTAGTGCTGATAGGCCATTTTAAATAAGACGTAATTTCATCTGTTTAATGCTTTTAATACATATTAATAAGTTCATTAAAATTTCATCTTTTTTTTAATATTCACATGTAAATATAATTAAATGACATATTTTTTCACTATTTCAATATTTTCTTTTAACGCGCAATAATTTAAGTCTAATTTGAAAGTTTTTCTTTTTCTGTTTATGTTTATAGTAGTCACATGTAAATAAATTTTTAATTTCAAGGAAATACTATTCTTTGTACTTTTGTTTCAATTGGCAACAATTAAAAAAAATCATTTGTAAAAAATATTTTTTGAAATGCTAAAAATTTGAATTTAAAAACTAAAAAAAAAATAGTCAAATAATATATATTTTTTTAAATGCAGTTTACACACCGCGAGTTTTTCATGTACGTATTTATATATATTTTTCCCGGTCTCCCGGTCACAAAATCATTTACAGCAGCGGAGCTGACAGCATTATTTACTTTTCTTTAGGATAGTTATTTAAACTCCTTCACGGAAAGGTACAAGCATTGTATAGAGTGCATATAGTCCTTAAATTTGAATACCACTATTTTAGAACAATTATTTTTTGGTTTCTTATCAATGGATTTCAATGACTAAATAAAACGAAAACGTCTTTTGAAATAGTGATGATCAAAAACTAAAAGGAGATTACAAAGAATTTCTTCGCTAAAAAGTTAAACTATTGAAAATATATTTTTATTTTATACCATAATAAAACAATTTATAACCAATTATTATTCACAGTAATTTATTAGAATCAATTTAAAATTAAGAAAAATATAATTAAATATAATTCACAAATAGTACTATTTTTTATATCAATTTTGATAAAAGAACAAGATTTGCACGATCCTTATTTTTCATTAACTACTATTTCTGAACTGAATTGTAATATTTAATAATGTTTTTATAATTTTTTATGGTTAAATAGGTGCGAGATTATTCTGAAATGGTTATTGAAAAAGAATAATTATACAATTATGAAAATTTATCAAGACAAAGGTACATCATACTATATAAAGTATACAACTTTTAACTTTTCCTTGAAATCTCGGTGAGGACAACTTTTCCGTTTTAAGAATTTTCTTGCGGTTTATATTTAGTACTATTTTATCTAGGAAAGTATGAATATTGCTGGAATAGATGAACAGAGCCAAAAATGGAAATAATTGTGGTTTATTACATCACAGTGGTCAAGATTAAATGGGGTGATCTGACCGGATATAATCTGGTTTAAAAAGGATGCGACCGCAATTCAATCGAATTCAGTAGCAACCTTTTTATTTAGCGACATATTTAAACCGATCTCCAAATTTCCACAACACATTAAAATTTTAATGACAAAAAGCGTTATGTAGAAAAGATATGCTTATTTACTAACCCAGACAAAATATTCCATCAGAGCCAAAAAAAAAGGGGGGGGGGGGTTGCAATATATTAAAAGAAATAATTTTTATTTTCTCTGTAACAACCGAACAGATAAAAAAAAATAATGGTGACAAAATGCTGGTGACCACATCTCTAACATAGGCTATATTTTATATACTGTACAATACTCATAGGTATGCAGGAGAAAATGTTCTAAAATTAAGATGTATGTGATATTGTTGGGGCTAGAAATTTCAGGTGAGGATAACTTTTAAGATGTAAATACTTTTTATGAATGGTTTCTAAAATGTTAAAAATTTAAAATAGGTGAAAGGAGCGGAAAATTTTATAAAATAGTTTTAAATTACTATTTGTTTAATTAAAGTAATGAAACTTTGTTTAAATCAATATAAAATTAAACAATTCACAGCTCACGTATATTTTTGTATTTGTTTGTGTGACCTTAACCTTTGTGGACAATCTTTACATTCACTAATGTCGGGATCTTATATTTCCCAACTCGAAACGCGTGCTGTTTTAAATTTCATAGTAACTTATACTAAGTTTTATTATTTTAATTGTTATTTATCGCCAGTTGTCTGGTGCTGTTTCAACTACAATTTGTATAGTATTGCTAGGAGTATAAATTTAAATTTGATATAAATACTATCACAAACAAATCCAGACAAAATTCGAAATAAAAAAGTATATAGGAGCAATAAATATTCTACAATTACAATTTATTTTAATACTTCTAAGGCTAGAAACTGGAAAATTAGAAGGCTATTTATTTTTGAGATGTAGTGAATGTAAGTGAATAACATAAATAGATTGATATTGAATAAGATAAAAGATAAGTAAAAAAATAAGGTCCAGGTAAAAGATGATATTTACTTTTGTATTTATTCCAAATGAATTCATTGTGCATTATTATATAGAATTGCTCTTTAGATATATACCTAATAGAAATAGTTTTGTATGATTTGTCACGCTACACAAACATAATTATAGCATAAAGTTCACCTCTATAATTGACTTTTAAAAAAAATCTGAAAAGGGATAATGCAGCTGAGCTATTGTTGATTTTTACTTGTAGTAAGTGGCAAGGCTCTAAAAATTATAACATTTGTCTTGAAAAACAAAATTTTTCTACAGTAAAATTTTGTATTGAAAATATATACTTTTGAGAGAATGACACATACATTAACTTCATTTTATAAAGAAATTTATTTTTTATGGTTGCTAACAATTGTAAGGAGACAATCTACTTAGACCGTCGAAAAGTAAAATTGCTTTATATCCCCCCCCCCCCGAAAAAAAACAATGAATAAAATGAGTTGCAAATTTACACATCCTGATTTTGACGATTGTTTCACTTTACGTAAAACTTAATACGAGTCAAAATCTATAATTTTTAACATGAATTTATTAATTTCAGTAATAAAAAAATATTTTGAATGAAATGTTTAGATTATCTTTGAGTGCATTCAGTGTATGTTATTATATAAAAAAATTAATCGAATAATTTTCAAGAAAATTTTCATGTAGATTTAACATTGGTATCAAACCTCAAGAAAAAAAAATATAAACTATGCTTTTTACGTAGATGCTTTGATTAAAAAAAAATGAAATACGGTGTCAAAAGTGGGTGTTACTCGTTGAAAAATATAATTTGGTTAAATTAGTAACCCTCTCGGTTTCGGTCACATAGTGATAGACAGGTGATAGAAAATCGTCATTAATACTTAAACTCAATTTTAATTCTGTTAATGTGACCAGGGCCTTTTAAGACATATAAAGAAACAATATCTGAAATTTGATGAAAAAAATTTTAGTAAAAGTAAGCCTCCTTTAACAGAGAGGAAAATCTAATACTTTTAAGGGGGATATTATAATTGGAACTTTTGTGAAAGGGTTACGAAAATTAGGGGTGCGTGTGTGGGGGGGGGGGAGGGGAAGGATATATATTAGAAATTTATGAAATTTCATAAAGATTTTTACAATTTGCAAAATGAAAAAAAATCAAAATAACATTTTTTTTTATTTTAAAACTCTTTACCATAGAAGATATGCATTTTACATTAATAAAAATAACAAATTAATGAAGCAAATTTACATAAAATATTTAAATACCAAGGAAATGTGAATAAAAATTATAAATCTTAAATATAAATATCTATTAAATCTTAGTGCATAAAAATAGGAAAACAATTATAGTATCCTTCGAAAGAAGCATTCTTTTCACAGGTCTGGTAGCGCGCAGAGCAAATTATGCAATTTTGATGCAATAATATGCAGGGCAATAACAGGATAGGGGGGAGGAGAGAGAAAAGCGCTATCATTTGATGAAAATGAATGGCTTGTGATAAGATGTGTTTGTAAATATAATTTTTAAATGAAACATCCCAAAGTACACAAGGCAGATAATTTCTGTAAAATAAAGATTTATTTAGATGAGTCCAATAAAAGGACATTTCACAGATTGATTTTTTAAATTTTAAAATAAGATCCTACTTAAGTTTTTGTTTTACAACAGAATCCTTGACAAATTGTTTCATTCCTTAAAACAGCTCGCAACTCTCAAAATTCTAATGTCTTAAAGTGGAAAAGACCTTACACAAAATTCCTCATCCCCAAAATGAATCCTTCCCAGATTTTATAAATAAATCTGAACTATTATACAAAATAACTGAAAGAATAAAAAATCTTATATATATAAAGGTATATCCGGTAGATTAAAACAAATTAAAAAAATATATAGGTGAGAGGGGGTGGAGTGGGGAAGTGGGAGGAATGAAACATGGTGGGAGGAATGTTTTTCTCTTTGTGTATCATTCTACATATTTTATCAATCACACACAAGATGAAGCAATAATAGACCAATCTTCAGTTGAAAAATTTTTTTGATCTATATAAGCTTGAAATCATATAAAGAAAAAGATTATTTCAAGAATCAAAAGTAAATTTGCTTCATATACTTTTTATACTTTCTGTATATTAATGACTTGTCTAAGGAAATAGTTTCCCTTAGAGGTCTGCACGGGCCCGGGCCTGGCCCGTGGCCCGTACCCGGCCCGGCCCGCGGGCCGGGCCGGCGGAATCGTTTCGAATTTTCTAACGGGCCGGGCCGGGCCGGCAGATTTAGAATAGTTTTTTCAACGGGCCGGGCCGGGCCGACCAACAACATAAACGGGCCGGGCCGGGCCGGCAAAAAAATTGAACGGGCCTGACGGGCCGGGCCGGGCCGATAAAAAAAAATTTCGGGCCTGCCGGCCCGTTCTGAAGATTTCAGTTGAAGCGATAAAATATGAGCTATTTTCAACGAAAATGGTTTTAACGAGAATAAGTATAAATGTGGCCATACTAGTTTGACAGCATCAACATAAAAATGCACAGTGTATCGGCATCGGAGAATTACATTATGTGTAACCCATTTTAATATTTTTTTAGCTGACTCATGCCGGTCCGAGATCACGCTTGCATTATTTTTCTACATACAGACTGGCCGGTCCGGTACTAGACTTAATTATTGGCAAAACATGATTTGTAAAATTATTAACAGCGATAAAGAACTTTTGTTAGCTTAGTCTTCGGATATATCTCGATGAATTTAAATTAATTTCTCAATAATGCGAAAGTTTGGCACATTTTCTGTTTAATTTTTAATTGTAAAAGTATAAAAGTGATAAGCCTAACTATTGAAGGGATTTGGAATCGAATAGCGTTTTTCATTGTTGGTAAATAAAATACTTGTTGAGTTATAATAGTTTCTCAAATGATTGCAGGTTTTTCTCCCTTCCCTTGCTATTGCTTCCGGAAATTCTATTCAAAACGCTAATTATGACAGTATTTTATTGTTTGCAGTATTCTTAAATTGCTTGTATCAAAAAATGGATAACGCCATTCGATTATATAGTTTCTGAAAATAGATATCTGCTAATCTTATGCGTTTCTGAGGAAAAAAAAAATGAATTTAGAAATGTAACAGAAAGGACTTCTTTGAATTTAAGAATATTTTTGGATTTGAAACTTATAATAAAATAATAAAGAAATATATTTATAAATCCTTTTTTATGAAACAGCTTCAAAATTAACGATGTTTTTAACTTTCTTTCTTTTTTCTTTTATTCTAAGCCATATTAATTTTTTAATGAATCTTTATTCGAATGTTGAAAGCCTAAGAATCTAAGTAATCATTAATGTTGTTAATGTGTATTTCCTGTAAAATATACTGTAAAATCATTCCATAGATATGTATGCAGCATTCTTTAAAGAAATCTTATTTATATGATAAAAATCTGAATTTTTAAGAAATCGTAGAAATTGTAACGGGCCGGGCCGGGCCGGGCCGGGCCTGTTTTCGCTGATTTTTGTACGGGCCGGGCCGGGCCTAAAATATAAAAATTTAAACGGGCCGGGCCGGGCCCGGGCCGAACTTTTGAGTTTTACAACGGGCCGGGCCGGGCCGAAATAACTTTCCTACGGGCCGGGCCGGGCCTGGAAATTCCGGCCCGTGCAGACCTCTAGTTTCCCTATTTATGGAACATTATACTGTATATTATCCATAATTTAAATTAAGCTTAAGAGCAACCTTTTTGCTTGAACAAGAAGTTTTACAAAAAAACAAGGAAGTGGGGAGGAAGGTCCAACTTCTATTTTTTAATAAGATTAATGTAAATTGCTAAGATGCAAATATTTTAGAGGATAATATATTAATTATAACATTGATAACATATTCAATTACTACAAAATATGAACAAATTGAATTCATGATTTTTTTATGTCATCTATGACTTACAATCCTGAATTTTCATTCCAGTCATGATTATACTGGAATTTTATATTGTGGCGTATACATTATCAACCTAGTCTTTCTTTGACTGTATATCTAGTCGACATTGGACTGTTTATACCTTAAAGCTTTGTTTTATTGCTACCCCATATTTCTCTGTTTCTATATTATTCAAGGAGATTAAAAAGTGTTTTACCTTGCACTTTATAAATTGAAATTCTTGTTTGTTAATATTGGTCAAATAAAGTCTATTTTCTTACTTTTGTAAAAAATGTCCCACACCACCACACTCCTTATTATGTACAAATTTGGCTAATTTGTTCATACATTTACGATTTCATTTTTGTTAGATATACATAGACAGATAGATAGAAAGATATATGTGTTCAATGAAACAGGATTTTGGATGTAACGCTATTAATTATAACATTATGATTAGATGCTTCACTAATTCAGAGGCTGTTCACACATTTTTACAACGATTTTGAAGAAGGAAATACGTAAAAAAAGACAATTTTATTTTTTTAATAAATTCAATCTTATAGCCCTTTTGTTAAACTATAATATCGATCCTTTTATTAAAATATCAAGGTCGATTTTGTTCCACTCTTTGATAACAACTTTCTATTGTTAGTCTAGTGTTTTGGGATACCCTTATAAAGAACTTTTCTTAAAAAGTAAATGCACTGTAATCCATAGAAAACAAATCGAAGGTATTTTGTTGGAATGTACTTAAATGGATTAGTCTTAATTCCAGTTTCATTTTTCACTTTTTCTAAAAATACAGCACTAGATTTGAGGGGGGGGGGGGGGAGAGAATTAATTTCATTAGATGGTGAACATTACGATTTTTTTTCCTTTGATTATCTTTAAATCAGATTTTTTAACTTAGTTTAGAATTCCTAAAGAGATGCTTAAAGATAGTTTTTTGGGAAGTAAATAACATATAAAACATGACATGAGACATTAGATATAAAAACCGATGAGCGTTCTTTTGTGAGTATGCATTGTTTTCTTTTTTTTCCAGTCAAATATAAACTTTGATGTTTATTTCTTTTGACATATCATTATTTCCATTTAAATAATATAGAGAGTAAAAATCGTTACAAAAATGCGAATACCGTCTATTGAACACTTTTAGATCCGACTATTTCTTCAATTTTTAGGGGGAAAAATACGTCTAAGTTAATAACATTAACACTGGCTATCCAAATTGATTAATTAGAGTATAACGAATATTTCAATGTCTGAAGTATAAAGAATGTTGTTTTGCGTTTTATTCAATTGATATTCGTATGACAATAGGCTAAGAAATAGTTTTTGGGGATGTTTAGAAAATATTAGGTTACAAGATTTAACTAGTATTACAACTTTCTAAAACTTTTTGGACTTTATTACACATGATTCTTTCAGAAAAGTAACTTTTATTTTTAATTTAAAGAGTGAAATGTAAGTTAAATTAAAAGAGTCCCAAACGGTGTAAAGAGAATTAAGCAAATAATAATTATTATTACTAAATGCCTAAACATTAATGAAGTTATATAGTAAATGCATAGACACATACTTACATATTACATGTAAATAGTGACAAAAATATTTGCCAAAATTAAATAATACTCGATTAAAAGACATGTATTATTAATAATACACCAGAACAGGGTCCCATTAACCTCTGAAGCTGTGGGAAACACATTGTAATTTTGGGCCCCCCTTTCAACAGGGAAAAGTTTTCAAGAACCAGAAACTTACCAGTGCTACAAAATTTATTTCAAAGCGTGGGTCAGTTAAATTCACCTACATTTCATAAACAACTTTTTTAAGTTCTCTTTTGTAAAAATTGGATACAATCAAGAAAATATGCAAAAATGATTGTATTAATAAAAATGTTCGATAAAAAAGGTTTAATTCAATATGTATGCATAACATAAAATATCAATACTCTGACATATTTCTGAATTTTGTGCAACAGTTTAAATTATTAATATTTTATATTATGCATACAAGCCATATCCAATAATATTAAAATTCAACATCTAAAATAGACATCAATATAACATTAAAATTACATATCAATATATTCAATATAAAATTTGGTGCCCTGTATTTGCTCAATTTAGAGTCTCTTCAGATATATCTAAAGTTAAGCATAGGCTTTTCGTGCCTATTCGGTAATCAGGGCCAGCACCAGACCCTCCATTTAATAATGAAAAATGCTTGTAGTTTCACATAAATCAAACCGAGTTCCTGCGAAAAGATTTGGAGCAGAGCCCAGTGTAAACAAAAAAACGTCCGCCTACCTGCTGCCGACACTCCGAGGCTGGCGGCTTTTCCCCGCCGAACATCAAGGAAGAGGATGATGAAGAGGATGGAGAACAAGAAGATCGGACAATCCATTCGCACCATTATTTTCACCAGGAGTGTGTCACTACTATCCTTCTGTGATCGCGGTCTCGAAACTGAATGAGATAGGATTTCTCTCTCCCTCACTCACTGGAGTCTCGAGTCGTGTCGTGGGATTTCGCGCGTGACGTAACGCTTGTCCAACCACTGAGTTGCGCCAAGCTTGAAATTTCGCTTTCACTTTCCGCTACGGTTGGTTGTATTAAAGAGAAGGTAGATGTTTTTATTTATTGCTTTTCATAGCTTGTTCATATTTCATGGAATTTTGATGCAAGAGGTGCATTCAAAGAGGGAGAAACTACTGATGAGGGCTATATTCCCTCTCCAAATTGATGAAAATGCAATAAAATCTGTGGAAACGAAATCTTTAAGGGCTAAAAATAATTTGCGCTTCACAGAGGTATCTGTCTTAAGAAGTATATCTCTACGATATTAATTTCCAGTGGGACTGTGATATATGCTAAAAATATCTTAAATAATATATAATAAATATATATTATTTAAGACAGTTTTCCGCTGTAGATATGTTTCATTTTCAGGGCTTTACAGCATCACGTTTCATTCAGAATGTTTCTCAATATGCAGTAAAACCTATTAAGAAAAAATCCCGAGGAAAAAAAATAATTTCCGCTTTTAATAGGCTTTCGTTTTAGAAACTACATTATTCCTTATACAGTAAAATCAGTAAAGGCACAAACTGTATATCATAAACGTAGCTTCCACGTCCCGAATAATAGAATAAAATAATAATAAAATCGTAAAATTATTTTCAATCTTATGATTTGTCCCCACTCCAGTAAATACATAAATAAATAAAAAATATCTAAAGTTATGCAACAACAGATGATGGGTTACCTCCAGTAGAGTAATTGTGTCCAGAGCATTTTCCCGAACTGGAATTGATCATTGCGGTCTACTCGAGGTAAAAAACTTCGTAAGTAATATACAAGTTAAAAGATGTTTATTTGTATTTTTGTTCGTTTTACTACAAAAGTGGGGCCTCCGGGCCGACTGGTTAAGACATCACGGTGCTAATCGCTTGCGAGCGTAGGAGGCTGTGGGTTCGAATCACACTGTCTTCATTGCACGCACTTTGTGTGGAGCTCCCGGTTGTACTTCTCTCGTGTTGTAAAATTTCCTTGTGCTGTTTCGTCCCTGTAAATTGACGATGACTTATAAGCAGGACCAACATATCGAGAACACAAATCAGATGTATGTTGTTCAATAAATAAATAAACTGCAAAAGCCTCGCACTTGGAGATAATGAATGTTTTAACAAATACACCGTTCCTTAGTAGCGATTAAACATTTTATTGCGAGGAGAGGTAAACCGTCTGATACAATCAAGTCGGTGATAATGGCAGTAATTTTGTTAGTGCCAAGAGGGAATTAAAAACAATTCTAGAATCTTCATTTAAGGATAAAAGTTGGGAAGAGGTTGGAAATTGTTTATTTGGTGAAGGAATTAACACCATTTTAATCCCCCCCCCTTTCTCACACTCAACTCCTCAATTTGGGGTTCTTTGAAGAGACAAACGTGAAATTAATTATCAGTTAAAACTTATTGGTAAAAACATTTTAAGTTACGAGGAAATTTTGACTCTTATTATTCAAATTGAAGCGGTTCTAATTCCTATCAATCCTGGCTTCTTTCAAATGATGTTGAGGCTTTGACACTTGCTTTTTTTCTAATTAGTTTATCTTTAATAATACTACCCCTAACGGATTACACAGAATTATCTATGAATTTGTTGAGTATTATATGACAGTTAGTTTAACGTTTAATATAATATTTCGATTAAATAAGGCAAATTTTAAAGTAAAATTTTACTGGTGGAGATAAACAAAGATTCTTAAGTCTTTTATATGTGTCGCTCATCCCCAAGGGGTTAAGAACTAATTAAAATATTCTGATGACATTTTTCCCCAATTCCATCAGAATATTTTAATTAGTTCTTAACCCCTTGGGGATGAGCGACACGTATAAAAGACTTAAGAATCTTTGTTTATCTCCACCAGTAAAATTTTACTTTAAAATTTGCCTTATTTAATCGGAGAATTTTCTCGATTTAATAGGGCACAAATTTCTGTTTTAAAAAACTGGTGACAAAACATTAAAAATTTCGTAAAAGGCTCCCGTCGCGAAGAAATTAAATAGACTTAAATGTTATAAAGGAAGGGTAGAGGTAAGAAAAAGAAACCTAGTAAAAAATTCTGATAATTATTGCCATTTAAAATGGCATTTGTCATAAATAATTAAAGTTAACTCAAGGCAAGGTAACATTACTAGAGTTGCAATTCTTCAGCACAAAAGTGGCCTATACAAAAGGCCAGTAACAAAATTGTACTAGATCATAAGAAAAAATTCTGCGGCTTTTTGAGATAAATTTAGAATCTACAAATGCTACATTTTCACCGGAATTTTCGGGATAAAAGTTTGTTATTATAATGTACGTATAGAAAACTTCTTAACTTATTTTGTAAAAAATTTGTTAATAATTTCCTGTGTAATTCAATTATTTTAATCTTATCTCAACAGAAGAATACCGCAGAATTTTCCGGATGACCCAATAGTTTTAACTTAATGATAATGAAAAAATATTAACTATTTAAATTCTTGTATTTGTGTTTTATGGAGCAAATATTTGAACAGTATATTGCCCTTCTTTGTGCTTTCATTTGTAAATTTAATGTTTTTATTTAATATTAGTTTCTAAGATAGCTTTTGTATTATTGAAATTGCATTTTGCTCTTTGAGGTTGTATTCTGCCTTTGAGGTCGTGCTTGTATTATTAAAGGTTTGGAACACGGTCAAAGTCCCGGAAGCTTTTCACAAAGTTTAAGCTTGACAAAATTAAAAGAATACAGGCACTCGCTTATAGATTTGAATTTGAGCGTTACTGGGATCAAATGACAACTGAACCAATGCCATCTCTATACAATGCCGATTGCCTCGATTTCGACATTATGGGGAATCGACCATCAACGGATAATTCATTGGACTCTATTTTTGTGACTTTTATGTCTCAAATATAAGAGGTCAATAAATGATCATCTAATGGCCTATCTGCGTAATGTCGAAATTGATCTCATTGGCATTATATATAGGTGACACTGACTGATCAAACATTGGAGAATGAACATTCAATAACAGTTTACCAAAACTTTATACCTTTTAAATATTAAACATGCGATAAAACATGTCTTTATTTCAAAAAACTATCTGTTATCATTATGCGACTCAATGTATCAATATCTCGGTAATACATCGTTTTTAGAATACGTTTCCACATACAGAAGCTATTTCAAACTGTCCTTTTTTAATTTATCGATTGCGAAAAAAATATTGTTTATGAATTTAATATATGCATAATGAATTAGTGTATATGGATTTTCATAAGCACTTCGCTTAAAAAAATAGTAATTCGAAAAATTCTTAAAGTGTCAAAGTAATGTTATCCTTTAAATATTTCTCAATCAGCCAAAAAACTTATAACATTTAGATATAAATATTTCTTATAAATTCAATATTCTTATAATTACACATAAATTCATCTTATAAATTCAAATCAACCTTATGGATACCAAATATTCGTCGATAATTAAAGATCGCATACACATTCAACATTTCAGTTAATCAGTTCGAATATTCATATAAAGTTCGTATTTTTCAAACTTCTGAACGTAAAGTCTTTCATAAACGAAAAAAAAAAAAACTTATTACTCAGAATTAAGTCTCCTAAATAAAAGCAAAAAGTTCCTCGAAAAAGAGCGAGGATCATTTTGGAATCTATGAAATTGGCAAAATCCTTACATATTTCAATTTCTCAAAAGTATTTTTAGCTTTCTTATTTGTATCGCCACAATATTCGAACCCGGAAATTATATCAATTTGATTATAAACATATCAACAAAGTTCATCCACTGAAAATTATTTACCGCCGGAGGTTGAAAACTTTCTACTTAATTTCAATTTATTGTATCTAGTTATGATTTTTTTTTTTGTTGTTGTTCGTTATTCGTAATGCCTTTGTAATAACTAAAAGAAGAAAGGGTGAATTCCAGCGAACCGGGTCAAACGAGCCTGTAAAAAAGAACACCAGTGAAAAAAAAATCACTCAGTCGTAAGATGCCCACATGTGCACCCTGCAGGGATAAAGATGATTTCAGGTGTAAACTCTGGAAAAGTGGTCTAAAATTTTCCGAATTCATCAAAGGATTAAGAAACTTTTTTATCAGAAGAATCTGATAAAAAAATGAATCATTAAAAGGTAATCCGAAGTCTTTTTTTTTTCTCTAGGGACTAAACCAGTTTTAGTTCCTCGCCATTTTATACAGCTTTATGAAATTGTGGATTGAAATTGTTTTGTTTTAAAGGTTTTCCAAAAAAATTTTAATAACAGGACTCGAAATGTACTGGAGCAAACATTCCATTACAGGGTTACTGGAATGTATTGTACTGGATGAACATTCCAGTCCATTAAATTACGATAAATATTGTTCCAGTTGTTGAAATTATGGTAAATATCATTCCAATTCGTGCAGTTATAAAAACATATTGTTTCAGTTCCTGGAAAGCATTAATTTTTCCATTCCGTCCAAAAAAAAAATGGAGAATGTGCGATTACACCAGCACCTGGAGACTGAAGAACGAGCTGGAAGTTAATTGTTGACTTGTCCGTCGTGTTGTCTTTCTCGTGATCTTGTTATTTCCTGTTGAAAAGTTGAATTTTAGATATCGTATTAAGTTGGACTGCATGACTGATGCCTTTATCATTGCAGAGTTTTGTAATATGATTGTAACATGTGATTTTATATTTATCATTATTTGGTTTTCACAATTATTCTGCCACATATATTAGTGGTTGTTGATAAGATGATGATCGAGACTGACTCTCATTAAAATGTAAATAACGTTTATACTTGGACAGCCTATCTCTCTTAAAACCGCCGCCACAAAATATGTCAATCTGAGCCGAAATCCACTCCTTTCACGATTTGAAAGTCACCTTCTTGTAAAAGAGTTGAAACAACTCGTGTGAACGAGCTGTTTTTAAGCAATTTAAATCGAGATGAGTAATTTAAATAAGCAATTTAAATCAAGATGAGTGAAACGTTTGAAAGATAACTCATTCATGATCCAATAAATTGGAGCTCTTTCCTGAGAAGCCAAATTCACCTCTTTCGTTTTGAGTATACTCTAAATAAAAAGCGCAGTTAAAAAAATTAATTAAAAAAGGCAACAAGTGGTAAAAATATATTTAGTAAACAATTTTGAAAAGGCGTTCCGAGAGGTCTGCACGGGCCTGAGACCCGTACATGGTCCGGCCCGGGCTGGCGACATGCATCCTAATTTTCAAACGGGCCCAGCCGGCAGAATCAGACAGTTATTTCAAAGGGCCAGTCTGCCCCCCCCCCCAAAAAAAAAATGGGCCATACGGGTTGGCTAAAATATTTAGCGGGTCTATCGGCCGAATACAAAGATTTCGGTAAAAACGATAAAATATGAGCTATTTTCAATGAATATGTTTTTAACGAGAATAATTATAAATGTGCTTCCCGAGCCGATGCTAGTTTGACAACATCAATACATAAATGTAACATGTCCAGTTTAGAGACCAGCATCGGACAGTTACACGGTGTCTAAACCGAGCTTAATATTTTTAGCAGACTCATGACGATGTCAAGATCAGACTTGCATTGTTTTTCTACATAATCGAGCCGGGTAGGAACTGGACTGATATGTTCTCAAGATGTGCAGGGCATTTAATATGTTTTGTAAAAGTATTAATAGCGATAAAGAACGCCTGTTAACGTAATCTATGGAAATATATTTCTCAGTGGTTCTTATAGGTAGTTCCAAAATTACTGTTCAACAAATCGAAACCTTGACACATTTTCTGATTAATTTTTAACTGTAAATCTATAAAATTGACAAGCCTGACTGTTGAAGGGATTTGGAATAAAATAGCATTTTCCATTTTGGTAAATACATTACTTGTCGAGATATAAGAGATTCTTGTCACGTAGTTGCAGATTTTTCTTCCTTCGTATGCTATCGCTTCCTTAAATTTGATTCAAAACGCTAACTTTGACAGTATTTTCCTAAATTGCTTGTTTTAAAAATGGATAACGTCATTTGATTACATAGTTTCTAAATAACACTTGCTAAACTTATGTGTTTCCGAAAAAAAAAAAATATATTCTGATATGTATCAGAAAATAGCTCTTTTGGATTTGAAAACTTTCTTAATAAATGATATATAAATAGTCTCATAAATCTACTTTTATTATACAGCTTCAAAAGAAATGATGTTTCTAACTTACTTTTTTTTTCTCTTTTATTCTAAATTCTATTAATTTTTTAAAGAATCCTTATTTGAATGTTTAAAGTCTAAGAATTTAAGTAATCGCATTAATGTTGCTATTGTGTACTGTCTGTAAAATATACGGTAAAATCACCCCATAAATATATTTTCAGTATACTTTAAAGGAATCTCAATTATATGATATAAATCTGATTTTTTTCGAAATAGTAGAATTTGTGTCGTGCCAAATTGGGCCGGGCCAGGAAACTCCGGACTGTGCAAACTTTTAATTCCGGTTCGTGGTTTTTTTTTTTTCTTTTCCTTTTTGAGTCCTATAATTATATTGTGGGTGAGTTAAAATATTTTTTTTCAATTAGGTCTATTTTACTAACGAAGTAAGTTACTTAAAACTTATATATTTGTTGAATTATTACAACAGATCATAAAAACGTGTTAAGAAATATTTTCATTTTAGAAAATAGAAGGGGATTTCTGGGAGTTACACGTACTCCCAAACATTTTGTAAATCTAACAAAAATATTAAAAAAGATAGAGTAGATGTGCCAGTAATGGATCCCCTTTAAGGAATTTCTTTAAAAAATAATTTTTTATTAATAGTTATAATTATTATATTTTATTTTTTTCATATTTTTTAATCTTTCAGCAATATTTAACTAATCCCATAGTTACATTTCCCAATAGAAATAAAAATTTAATTTTAAATAATAGAAATACGTCTAAACATCTAAAAGCCCAGTAATGGACCGCCTATGCTCCAATAATGGACAACCTACGTTCCAGTAATGGGCCACCCTACAAAAAATTACAGATAATTGTTTTTTCAATTGCATTTTGCTCCAGAACTTAATGAAAGCATTCTAATAAAACAAAATATTAAAACTTAAGTCAGAAATTAATTAAAAGGATTTATAAAGAAAAAGCATAAAACAAAATATTTAAATTTAAGTTATGAATTTATTATAATTAAGGATTTATATTGTGGATATAAAATAAGATATTAATGATATTACTAAAAGTTTATTACATTAAAGAATTTACATTGTAAAGACATAAAACAAAATATTTAAATTTAAAAGATTTATAAGATAAAGACAATGCTTTAATGAAATCAAGTTCAAATAAAATAAGGCAATAAAAAAAGTTTCCAATCTTTATTCATATCATTATCGAAATGATGTGCTGTGCAAACATGAAATATAAATAACAAATCTTCAATTTTATCATCACTTTCCGATGGTCCAAACTATTAAATGCGGAATTTTAGACTGCATTTAAAATGATAAATGTTCTCGCACTATCCAACCATTTTCTGATAATCATATAGCTCATCAATTCGGCACAGATTGATTCCACAATTTCCCTTGAGAGAAAGACAATGCTTTAATGAAATCAAGTTCAAATAAAATAAGGCAATAAAAAAAGTCTCCAATCTTTATTCATATCATTATCGAAATGATGTGCTGTGCAAACATGAAATATAAATAACAAATCTTCAATTTTATCATCACTTTCCGATGGTCCAAACTATTAAATGCGGAATTTTAGAATGCATTTAAAATGATAAATGTTCTCGCACTATCCAACCATTTTCTGATAATCATATAGCTCATCAATTCGGCACAGATTGATTCCACAATTTCCCTTGAGAGATGTTTATGTGGATATCAGAGTTCCCCCCAGAGGGTTTCAGAGGGTCGGTCCGCCCCTCCTTCCTTTTAGTTTAAAAAACAACGCTCCTCTTGCCCTTCATCCAAATACATGCGTCCCTCTGACCGCTCATTCAAAAAAATAGCGGCCTTCTCGCCCCACATTTGAAAAAATTCAGCGATGATGCGCACGCGCTATAGCGCGTAATTTACGCAAAAAATCGGCGACGGAACGCAAAAAATTGCTTTTATGCGCTTCACGGGACACGCAATTTTGTCAAAGGATCGAGAAAAAACGACAAATTTCGTTAAAAGTTGCGAAATAACGACTAATTTCCGGCAATATTCGTGAAAAAAATGGCTAATTATAATTTCGTCACAAAATCCCGAAAAAGTAACAGATTTCCTCAAAAAATCGTGAAAAACGAAAAATTTGTCCAAAAATCGCAATAAAAAGGAAAATTCCGTCAAAAGATTCGCAAAAAAAATGCACATTTTGTCAAAAGAGGCACAAAAAAAAGTTAATGCCAGAAGTGCATTTTTCTGTTACAAAAACTAATTTCCCTACTTCAAAATTGTTTTTTTATTGCTCCGAAAGCGGATTTTCCTGATTCACAATTATTTTTGTGCGAAGAGAAAATTGCACCCAGGGCATAATTAGAATTTTACTCCCCCCCCCCTACCAAATTTTTCTTGTGATAGCCCAAAAATGACATTTGTAGTATAAATCTGGCGCCCCCTAAATTTCTGTGCCCGGGGTGACCGCCTCCCCCCCCCTCCCTCCGCACGATTCTATTCACAATCCGTTTTTGACTGTCTAAATTCTTATAAATGTGACTCCTGAAATCATCCGTTCATTAAACAAAAAGAACCCTTTGTTCAACAAAAGTATTCTTTTTTTCGAGATCTTTTGAAAAAAATTGCCATTTTTTGTCATCTTTTAACAAAATTTGCCCTTTTTTTTTGCAATTTTTTCACGAAAATTTTCACGATTTTTCAGCAAAATCTGCCGTTTTTTCGGGATTTTTTTTATTGCTATTGTTTGCGACCTTTTAACAAAATTGGTTGTTTTTTTGGAGATCTTTTAACAATGTTTGCCTTTATTTCGCGATCTTATAACAAAATTTACGTTTTTTTCATTTTTTTTTTCAATTTTTTAACGATATTTTTGGATTTTTTTCTGGATTCTTTGGCGAAATTTCTGTATTTCCACGATTTTTTGAACCGCTAGATTCTAGATTCAATTCTTGGAAGTGCCCTTAAAATTCAAAAAGTCGTGAAACGTCGTACCTTTTCAGAACATTAGCGTCCTGCCACTTTTTAAACCTGGGGGAAACTCTGTGGATATGTTATCACCAATATTATCACAATCTCACTATTTGCTGAAAAACATCTCATAACAGTGATTTGTTCTTTTTCGTTATTCGGTACTACATAATACACATCTTTAACTGATTTTGGTCCCAAATTTTCCCTGTTTTAAGAGCACAAAAGAAAACTAGGTTTAATTGCATTGAAAATTCTCTCTGTATGCTTTAGAATTTGGAAGAAGATATCTTCTTCCAAATATAATTCTACATTTCTGAACCAACTTAAAATGACTTATTTGTAACGGGATATTTAGATTTTGTCAAATGTTCTGCTTGCTTCTTGTACCAATTTTGGATGTCTTCTTAAAAACAACTATTTATAAAGAAATTGCCTTTATTAAATTCTAGTAGGTAAAATTTAAGTATTAAATTTGATTATTTAGCTTTGCAGTTAATTCAAAATATTTTATCTCTACTGAAATTACACTTTTGGTATGGGTCACTTGGGTGGTCCATTACTGGAAAATCACGAAATAAGCAATCCAGTAATGGACCATCCCTCCTAAAATCTTTAAAAAAAATCAAATTTTGTTAATGACCATTGGTATATGAACTTCAAAGTTTTATATTAGTATTCAAACAAAAACATTCAATTTGTACAAGAAAATAAAAAATATATAAATTAAGTAAGTAAAGTCAGCTCTTAGCAAGTTTATTAAGATTTTCAGTAAAACTGTGAAACTTTATTTTCTGCTTTCTAATTGCTTTGTTGAAAAGTGCAAAAAAATAATCCAGATAATGGAACATGCAAGGGGGAGCTAAGAAAAAAATAATAAAAACTTAACTATCATTTATTATTTTTTATAAACTAAAAACTACGAGGTGGCTTATTTGGAAGGTGGTCCATTACTGGCACATCTACCCTATAAAAGAAAAAAACTTTGCTTTCTTAATAAATATTCATTTTTTATGTTGAAGAAACACACTTAATTTGAAAAAAGTTCCGTTACAATACGGTAATTTGGCGTGGTTACCAAAATCCACTATGGAAATTTCCTCCTTATTTTCCATTGGTAGGATATGTGAGCTAGTGAAAAAATGTTTACTTTTTGCTATGTTTCCCTAAGACACCAAGGAAGAAAGAAAAAACCATTATTTAAACTATCTATCCAAAATTTTAAAATTGCTCCTTAAACATTTATTCCTAATTTAATTATTATTATCCTTTTTAGAGGTAAAGCATTTCCAGTGTTAAAATGAATGAATTTACTTTCTTTATCTTTTTAATTTTAAATTAAAAAAATAAAGAATTTTTTTTTCCAAGTGTCTCATTGTATCATCATTGATCTTTTATGATGAAATTATTGTAGTCAGTATCTCAAACAAAGCCATCCAAAAAAGCCTTTATATGCAATACATGATAGACTTCAAAAACAATTGTTGCCAGAGGCCTTTGAAAATATCAAAGTCGGATTTATGCAATTACGCTAAGATGAAGACATTAGGTAACAACTACACCGATAACAATCTGCGGAAGATTAGACACGATAAGTAAACATTATCTAGTTTATTTAGATATTAATATTCAGGCAGTATGGGCATGCAGTTTAAATCTCGCTTTGTTTCAAATTTGACAGTATGGTTTCATGTTTTAAGAAGAATTATGTATTTTTTTCTAACACCAGTTCAATAAGCCATTTTTAAGTTGAATGTGCCCATATAATTCATATATAGTAGCCTAGGGTTGCGAAATTTATCTTAAGGGGAACAAAAAGGAGGATTTCGATTGACCATCTGTTAGTTTTAATTTTATCGCGTTGTTATTCTTTTTTATACCACAGTAAACTATGTTGAATATGATGGAGATGTTTTCGGTAATAATTTTTTTAAAAAGAGTTATTAATTAATCGTTTTAATCATTATTTTCCAAACTGCAGTTGTATTAATTATTCTATTAATGCAGTTTAACTAAATTTGCAGTCATATTACATTGCTAATGAAAAAATTTATTGAGTTGCAAAAAAAAAAAAAAAAAAAAAAAAAAAAAAAAAATCAAAACATCCCACAATTTAATGGTGATCATGAAAATTTACAGTCTACAAAAATAAATATTTGTGTTTAAAGCCTAAAGAGAGATAATAAATCAAACAAAATATTAAAATTTAAGATACATATACTAAAAATTAAAAATAAAAAAACTAAACTAAACTAAAAATTTTACAATGTAATTATAGTCTATAATAAAGCCAAGTTCACAGATGATCTAATCCTACTCCAGAATTTGAGAATGTACAGCTAATATTACACAACTTTCCCAAGATTTTTGTCATCCTAATACTAAGAATTCCCTGCCGGCTCGACCTACAGGCGGAGGTAGATTTCGAAGTTAGGTACAAATTTCACCAATAAAAACTAAATCAATATTAGAGAAAACCCAGTTTCATCACTAACAAGGAAGGTCTCCATACGGGCATACTCAGAAAAATCTGAAAAAATTACAGAATGTTCTTCTCATATAGTTATATATGTTTATAAAAAAAAATTCGGTGGAACCACCTTATAACGTCCGTAAAAAAAAATAATAAAAAATTCGTTTATTTGGCGATTTATCTCCGGTTGGCGAAAAAACGAAATTTTGAAAAATACGCTTTTACGCTTCGAATACTTTTCAAAGAAAAAACTTTGAACAGTGATTCAATTTATTTAAATAAGTTTAGTTTAAGTAATTTTAGTTTTGCATTTTTACTTTACTTTAAGTGTAATTTTGTCATATACGTTTATATGTACTTATAACAAAATGAAATTAATATATTTTATCATTTAAAACACAATTTAAATTGATTAAAATTGTTCCAAATTGAAAAATACACTGTTAAAAATCTGCTGCATTTTGTTGCAACGCACTCCCTTGCTTGTATAGAAAACGGTTACTTGGCCATGAAATGGAGCTTTCTCATTGGTTGGAATAGAGAAATTATATACAAGCGGTGGAGTGCGTTGCAATAAAATGCAGCAGATTTTTAACAGTGTATGACACGGTCAATTCACAGTGCTATGGAGCATTCTCATTGGTAGTGGTGACCATCCCCCCCAAACCCAATGACGCAAACTTTGCCCCCCCCCCTCCCAAAAAAAAAAATCTTCAAACTTTAACATTGATTCCCCACCTCCTTCCTAAACAGAATATCAATTGTAATATATATTCTAGTTATAATCTTCTGCACATTCAAAATATAGCATAGTTGAGCATAGCGGAATGAGTTCTTATAGCCCTTATCTAGAATTTAAAGAAAGAAAACACAGGGACATTTCTGAAAATTCAATGTTCAAAAAATTTAAAAGTGACATTAAAAGAATCAAGATTTACAAAAATAGCGAGTTGAATATAGAAGAATGAATTCTTATTGCCCTTATCTAGAATTTTAAAAAAAATCAAGATTTTTTTTAGCAGTAAAAAAGAAGGAAATATTAATAATTAAAAAATCCCCCCCCCCCAAAAATGTACTTTTTCTCAAATTCCCCCCTAAAACTAAATTGTATGACGCATCTTGCGTCACCAAACCCCTCTCTGGGCACCCCTGATATTCTATAAAAGTAGTGGAGTGACGTTGCAGTAAATGCTGCAGATTTTTAACAGTGAAGTCAATTAAAATCAATTTTCAGATTCGTTAAAATCGTCTGCTTTTGGCGAGGAAATGCACTGCTCCCCAAATCCTGCGTCGCTTTCAGCTTTTCACGCCAATTATTCCAAACTATTTTATTTTTTTACATATCTAATAATGTAATTCCGCCGCTAATTTTCACTGATCCTTTATTAGCTACATGAGTAGTTTAATTCGTATTTTTTTCAAAAAATTCTGAGTATGCCCCCAATGGAGACCTTCCTTGTAAGACAGAGCTTTAGGTAACTAAACCTTTTGGGAAAATTCTAATATACTCGAATACACGCATTCGTATATATATATATATAGGGACCGTTCAAGTATTACGTAAGCACTAAAGGGGGAGGGAGGGCTCCAGAGTCTGCTTATTTTTTCTGACAAGGGGGAGGGGGGGTCACGACAATTCTTACGTAAGCATTAAACAACGAAGCAACTGCAGTTCAAATTCAACAAGCAAACAAGGACCGGAAACCTGCAATACCCCAGGCTACTGTTCCAGTGAAAACTTTATAATAGACAATGTTGAAACATGGGTTCAAGGATCCTGGACATCAGATTAAAATATGAACACCAAATTGAACTCCAAAATTTATATGATGCATGTCAAAAATTTTAGTTATGATGCCTAAGTAAGTTAAGACTTCTTGTATATCTTGTTTTATTGTTCAAAGTGATAAATAACAATATATTTAAACCATTTTGTATTCTGTGGTTTGTTTAATGCAATAAGCAACAATATATTAAAACCATTTTATATATTTTGATATCACAATCCCTATATACCTATATAAATTTGTAGGATTAATAATGTAATTGATTGGTAACTTTTTATAAGTCAAGAAGTATTAATGTATAAACTGTCATAAAATCTTACGTAAGCAAAGGGGGGGGGGGGTCAAGCATTTGCTTATATTTTCTTATAAGGGGGGGGGGAGGGAGTACAAAATAACTAAAAATATGCTTACGTAATACTTGAACGGTCCCATATATATATATATATACACATATGGAATAGATTTAAAATGGCGAAAACAAAATCAGAGAACTTCAAAATGTTGAAATATGCCAATATTTTCAGAAGTCTGGTTTTTATCATATTTCAGTGCATTTTCACAAACTCGCATAACGTTGTATATTCACCTGCTTTACGTCCATTATGTTTGCAATATGGCGTAATATTTGCTTAAAAAAAAAAAAAAAAAAAAAAAAAAAAAATCCGTCAAGCTGCTTATTTTATTTTCCGTTTTCAAATGGAAATTTAGTGATAGAAAAGTTATGACGTAATATTAAATTTTTCTTGAATTAGTTAAATTATTTTTTTCCCGTGCAAATTTTGCAAAAGTAAAGTAATTGTTGTAATAAGATTTTATTATTATTTTTTTATTGTTGGCAACTGCTATAACAAAAAATGTTTATTTTTACCTGTCATTGTTCAGTAAGAGCTTATTTTATGAGAGCCATGTTAAGGCGGTATTCAAATTTTCGGACCCTCCCCATTTGAACCCCTTGGACCGATTTTGCCCATTTGCAATCTCCGCCGAGATATTAACCATCTCAGTGTATTTGGTGAGTTTGAAGAAAATTTGTGCATAATTGCGACTTTTATCGTGCGGACAAGATTTAGTACATAAATACATGCATACATACATACACAGACACACACACACACACATATATATAGATATATAATTTAAAAAAGTCTCCATTTTCTCGTTTCGGTTTCGTTCCGAATTCTTATAAAAATATATTTTTATTTATATTTCAGTAATATGCTAAAATTTAATTACCAGCTAAGTTCCTTTTTTTCCTTAATTAGGGGTAATCTGCTATTAATTTTCCGAAAAAAAAACTCAATTGTATTGTTAAAATGTCAATCTTTTATTTAGAACTATTAATCTATTTCACTATTTCATTGCTCCTTTTTAGAATAAAAAATATTCCATCGGAAGTTTTATTTTTGATGTGTTGTTAAATCTTGTCTGCGAACCCATAATGCTTTGCAATCTTACGGACCTTTTGCCTCTGTTTAATTTTGCAAGCTTCCGCTAATTTAAAGAGTTCGAACATGACGTTCCACTTACTAGCCAATAACGTAAATTGGAAACGCCTCTTCTCTCCCCTCGGATGCCATTTATTGGGTGTTAAATGCTTATGATCAGCCTCAGCTCGAGCAGGACTGTACTATTCCACGATGAAAACGCGCGGGCGGGAGATGAGAGACAGAATTCAGCTGCCCTTTCAACTGTCAAAACAAATTCACGCCAATTGCCGACTTTATTCGAATATTTGTGATTCGCCATGTTACTCCGAGATGCTAAGTTTTGTAGCTACTTTTCCCCCCTTAAACTCTATGACACCAGTTTAGAATAGAAGAGTCACTTGATTTTTTTTTAAACTGTTATAATGGACTAACGACGGAAGTAGTCGGACAAACAATATTTTTGTAAGATATGAGTTTGATCTATTCCATCGTATTTAAGTGAAGACGGGTTTAGTTTATTTGAAATGTGGAATACTTTTTTGAACTGACAAAAGAATAATGGACTAAAAACTAGTGATGGGCGATTTCGATTTTTTAAATCGATTTAATCGATACTACGGCCAACTCGATTTAATCGATACTTTAAAATTTTTAATCGATTTCTCTGAAGGTAATATAATTTTCATTTTCCTTCAAAAGTCGAAGATAAAATAGATGGATGTGCCAATTCCAAAATTTCAATGTATTAGTTTCTAAGATAGAAGAATTAAAGAAACCTCAGAACCCCCCCCCCCTTGCAAAATAGCGTTTTTTTTTTTTAGTGATGTACACCAAAAATTGATCGGGATCAATTTTTATTAAGTACCAGGTGAATCTGAATTTTGATGAAAATCCATGAAAGCGCGAGATACAGCTATTGCGAAATCATAATAAAAAGAATATTGCCCAGTTAAACTGATGGCATTGAGCTCACAGGCTACGCATACTAATTGTACATTACAGCCTTGTATTTTCGTTAATTCCGTTCGAAAAAAAAAATTAAGAAGGGGAAACAGCTCTCCCCTTTCTCCTTTTTTATACTTAATCATTGAACTTCTAAACTATCAAGTACATGCTTTATCATATTAAAAAATCTATATCCAAAATTCAGAGCAAATCGGATAATTCTTAATAAAAACCCATTTAGCATTTATATAATTTAAGAGGAGTTATTCCTCTCTTTTATACTTAACCATTAAACTTCCAAAACTATTCAGAGATTTGAACGAAATCTGACAATTCTGATTGAAAAATCCATTTATGCAAGTTAAGGGGAGGGGCATTAGAACCCCCGTTCCCCCTGTTTATACTTATTCAATGAACACCTAATAACAGCCACGGACTCGCCTCATCAGAATGATCCTATATCTAAATTTTGAACGAAAACTGTTAATTCTGCATGAAAATCCCTTTTATATCAATTAAGGGGAGGGGCATGAGCCCCCCGTTCCCCCTGTTTATACTTATTCAATGAACACCTAATAACAGCCACGGTATCGCCTCATGCGAATGATCCTATATCTAAATTTTGAACGAAAACTGTTAATTCTGCATGAAAATCCCGTTTATATCAATTAAGGGGGGGGGCATGAGCCCCCCGTTCCCCCTATTTATACTTATTCAATGAACACATAATAACAGTCACGGAATCGCCATCAGAATGATAATATATCTAAATTTTGGACAAAATCTGTTAATTCTGCATGAAAAACCCATTTATATCCATTAAGGGGAGGGGCGTGAGCCCCCCGTTCCCCCTTATACATATCGAATGAACTCCAAAAACTAATCAGGGAAGCGCCTTATCAGGATATACCTATATACAAAATTTCAAGTGGATCCGATATTTTTATCATGAGTTATCGCGTTACGCACGAACATACAGAACGGACGGGCACATAAGTTCTCAGGCTATGATAGCCTGTGAGCTAAAAAATGCAGCATATCAGCGTCACCTGCTGGGCAATTTACACCAAGAACTAAATAACACTAATCTATGTCAGAGATTTACTGAATCTGAATTTTGATGAAAATTCGTTCTTGAGATAGCGCTATTGCGTTAATCATGAATAATGCAGTATAGCAGCGCCATCTCTTAAGCGATTTCCACCAAAATGTAATTAGCATCAAATAATATCAAGGACTAATTGAATCTAAATTTTTATGAAAGTCCGTGCATTAGTTCTTGAGATAAAGCTAAAATGGAAACAGGGGCGTGCGAAAAGAGAACTGCGCCCGGTTCAAAGTTCCAATTTAGCCCCCCCCCCCCATTAACTTTTTCTTGTGATAGGCTAGAAGTGATGTTAGTAGTAAAAATTTGGCGCCCCCTAAATTTCCGTGCTCGGAACGACCGCTTCCTTTCGCCTCCCCCCCCCCTTTCATATGGCGCTGAGTGGAAATTGTGAAAAATTCAGTATAGCAGCGCCATCTGAGAAGCTATATACATCAAAATGCAGAAAACATCAATTCATGTCAAGGACTAACTGGATCTAAAATGTGATGAAAATCCGTTCATTCGTTTATCAGATATAGCTGTTGCGCAAATCGCAAAAAATGCAGTATAGCAGCGCCACCTGTTAGGCTATATGCACCAAAAATTAATTAGATTCAGTTTATATCAAGGTCAAACTAAATCTAAAGTTTTGTGGAATTCCGTGCATTTGTTCTTCAGATAGAACGGTCAGAAATTTTTGTCGTATACAGACGCACAGAGTGACAGACACACACAGACAGATATTTCTTAAAAAACATGAAATCGTGTTAAAAACCTTCTAAAATATATAAATCCATCAAAAACGGGAAGTCAAAATTTTTCACGAATCTAATACTCTCTTCTTGTAAAGTTACAAAAGAAAGTAAAACTGTAAAATCGATTCTGCCCGTAAGATCGGTCTTTAGATTCGATGTCGATCTTTAGATTCGATTTCGATCTTTAGATTCGATTTCGATCTTTAGATTCGATTTCGATCTTTAGATTCGATTTCGATCTTTAGATTCGATGTCGATCTTTAGATTCGATTTCGATTTTTTTTTTCTTTCTAGGCTAAATCAGTGTTGAATGCAAGTATTTTTCTGCGACTCCGGAGAAAGGCATCATGTTTTAGAGCTCTGTAAGAGAGGGGGAATCGCAATTTGTGCACGGGTGCCCAGAGAGGGGTTTGGTGACGCAAGATGCGTCATACAATTTAGTTTTTTTTTTGGGGGGGGGGGAATTTGAGAAAAAGTACTTTTTTTTGGGGGGGGAGATTTTTAATTTTTTAATATTTCAAAATTTAATTCCAGAAATGTTCCTATGTTTTCTTTCTTTAAATTCTAGATAAGGGCAATATTAGCTCATTCTGCTATTCTCATTTCGCTATCTCTTGAATGTGCAGTAGATTATAGGTAGAATATAATTTACAATTTGTATTATGTTTGGGGGGGGGGGGGAAATGTTAAAGTATGAAGGGTTTTTTTGCGGCGGGGGGGGATTTGCGTCATTAGGTTTGGAGGGGGATGGTCACCACTGGGGAATCGCAATTTGTGCATTAAAAAGCATAAAATCTCATAACTTCTGGGGGGGGGGATAATCCCCTGCGGGCCACCCCATTAATTCGACACTAGGTTAAATCGTTATATTTATTTTTAGATGTCCAGTTATTTGAAGTATTAGTTTATTATGTTTTATTTTTTACGTTTGTCTCTTCTAATCCCCCCTTTCACGTCAGTTTTAACTTACAGGGCCGTTCGAAATATGCATAGTTTTAAAAATGTCCAATTCTCGGTCTATTTTATTTTAGATCCACATTTTAAATCCTTGACAAAAGATAAATAAAAAGTCGCCCTTCCGCCCGTTTGGGGTTTATCTGCGCCCCGCCGGAGGGCATATTTTTTTGTTTCTTCAAAAGAAACAAAAAAAAATTTGAGGGGGGTGGGCTTGCACCCTCCCCCAATATACACCTTAAAATTTCGCTCATTTAATTTTCTACCATTTTTAACTTAAAAGTTTAAGCTACATGGCACCCCCAGAGCTGTGGATTCTCTCCCCCCCCCCCTGTCGATCACTCACCTAATTTTGCTTATTTCTTCACTTCATTTCAATCTTTAAAAGGCTATAACTTTGCTTCTATAGGAATTACAGTGATGAGAAAAATTCTAGTATAGCTAACCATTTCTCGCCGTTCTTTTTGCTTTTCCATTTTCCCGGTTTTCCCTATAGGACCTTTTTTTTGGGGGGGGGGGGGCAGAGGGGTTTTTTGTTGATACAATATGTCCATTGAAAGCTTATGCTTCATACATTACAAATCTAGCAAAAGAAATTTTCTCCCATCATTTCAGGTCACATTACGGACCCATAATGTATTAAAATTTTAATTTTTCAAACTTCTTCTTCTTCAAAAAAAAAAAAACATTGATACATATCAGCGAAACTGGGGTACGAACCCGCAATCGTTTGATTGCACACATAATCCCTAAGCTTTTTGGCCACCGAGTACTCAGCAGCGCTATTATTTCTTTAGATTGTCATCTTTAAATTCGTAATATCTTTTGAATGGAATGTCCGATTTGAATAATTCAAAAAGTAATCTGCAGATATTGTAACAGGCATTAAAACAAAATGATTTATTTGGATAAGGATTGAGGTATCGATAGTATGGTCTAAATTTGGTTGGTGTATTTATCGCGTTTTAAAATGTAGGAAAGTAGTTATAGTGAGTTAACTACAATAGCTGGACATATGGTATCGCGTTTTTTTTTTTTTTTTAGACACTAATATTTTTTTTAATATTATAGAACCTTTTTTTATTCATTTAAAAGTATTTCCTGGCGATTCAAAATTATACATCCTAACGATTCAAAAATGCACACGTAATTGTTCAAGGTTTCACTTCTATCGGCACTGTCAGAGTGCCACTATTTTTTTTTTTTTTTTCATGTTCGCCCGTTCTACTCCCCCCCCCCCTTCCTCACCAATGTTAACTTACAGGTTCGTTCAAATTATGACTGCGATTTAAAAAAAGTCTAATCCTCGTTCTATTTTGTTATAAATCCATATTTTGAAACCTCAACAAAAGATACATTTGGGCCGGGGTCGCCCTTCTGTCCGTTTGGGATTCACCTTGCCCCCCTGGGTGGGGGGCATATTTTTTGTTTCTTCCACACCATCTCATGTAACATATCTTTATAAAGCTTTTATCTCCTCGTTTTTTTCTGTTACTACCCCTCTCTCCACCTAGTTACATGCTCTTGGCACTTTTTATAGTTTCAAAGAGTGCATGTTCCCCGCGGGCCACCCCAAGAATTCAACACTAAGTTAAACACTATATTTTTGTTTAGAAGCTCAGTTATTTGGGTTATTAGTTAATTATTTTTTTTTCAAGTTCGTTCGTTCTAATCCCTCGCCCCCCTCCCCTTCCTCGCTAATCTTTACTAAATGGGCCGTTCAAAGTATGCATGCAATTTTTAAAATGTACAATTCTCGTTCTGTTTTATTGTAAATCCTAATTTTGAAAATTCGACAAAAGATACATTTGGGCTATGGTCGCCTTTCCGTCAAGAGTGGGGGTTACCTGACCCCTTGGGAATGGGGCATATTTTATGTTCTTCCAAACTATCTCGTGTAACATTTGGTTGGCATTAGAAAAAAAAAAGTTTTTTTTTTTTTGTCTATTCTCTTTGTTCCCCATCCTAGTTACACGCTCTTGGCACTCTTTATGCTCGGTTTAATGCCAAGTTACTCAGTGTTGTTATTAGTTGAGTTATGTCTCTTAAATTTGTCAAAGTTTTTGCGTAACTGAAAACCATAAGTGACAATCATTTTAAATTTTGGGCTAAAATTCTTTTAAAATTCTTATTATCCGACTCTAAAATCTGCAATAGCTTAATTCTATGCCTCCCTAAATGGGGATGGGGGAGTGGGAGGCGGTAATTACGGTCCTGCTGATTGTCTAAGTTTTGGAATTAGTAATTTGGATCTTCTCTGTGTGAACCTAAATATCGAAATATCGATTCTAGTATCGATTCTAGAACTGAGAAATCGATTCTTTTTATGATCGATGTTGTTTTATACGATATCGATTTTAATCGATTCTCAAAATTTCCAGAATCGCCCATCACTACTAAAAACTGATCTCTTGCATTATTTCTGGAGAAATTCCCATACACGTCATCTGCGCCTGCCTTTAACTCCACTGGCCGGTAAATCAAGAAGAAATTCCCCTATGACCAGCGACCTTCATCGCATTAATCGACGACTGTTTATTTTCGTCAGATCATCAGGTGTTATTCCACGACAATCTGCTTAACATTGCATATACAGGGTGTCCGAAAAGTCTGGAAACGGTCGAATAACTCGAGAAATACGTATGAGATTGAAAAACGTAAATATACGTGTTAAATTTTTTTTAAATAAGCTACTCAGTGATACCAAATTTGACCTTCGTAACCGACCCCGTGGGGGTCAGAGGGGGTCCAACTTTGAAATCTTAAATTATAACCCCCATTTTTTATTGCAGATTCGGATTCTACGAACAAAAATACGCAACTTTTGTATTTGATGTTTATTTCGAATCCTCGTTTATCACGGTGTATTCGAGCATATTAAATCGATACATTTTTCGGCTTTTCCAACGGGATTTTCCCTAATCGAAACTAATTGGGGAGAATTTATGACATCAAATTCCTCGTCTTTTGCAAGAATAGCGTTTCCTGAAAATCACCCATGCCGATTATTTCGATAGTACTACACACAGTTAAAAATTTGACCCATTTGCTGTAGCGTCACTCCACAGCTTTTATAGAATATCTGTTTCATGACCAATGAGAATGTTCCATAACACAGTAAAGTACACTGTAAAAAATTGACACTTTTGCTGCATCGTCACTCCACCACTTTTATAGAAAACGATTACTTTACTGTGTTATGGAGCACTCTCATTGGTCACAAAAGAGATATTCTATAATAGCTGTGGAGTGACGCTGCAGCAAATGGGTCAGATTTTTAACAGTGTAGCACTATTGAAATAATCGCCACGGGTGATTTTAGGAAACGCTATTTCTGCACAAAAAAAGGGGAATTTGACGTCAAAAATTCTGCCCAATCAGTTTCGATTAGGGAAAACCCGTTGGAGAAGCCGAAATATGTATCGATTTAATATGCTCAATTACACCGTGATAAACGAGGATTTGAAATAAACATCAAATACAAAAGTTACGTATTTTTGTCTGTAGAATCCGAATCTGCAATAAAAAACGGGGGTTATAATTTAAGATTTTAAAGTTGGACCCCCTCTGACCCCCAGAGAGTCGGTTGCGAAGGTCAAATTTGGTATCACTGAGTAGCTTATTTAAAAATAATTTAACACGTATATTTACGTTTTTCAATCTCATATGTATTTCTCGAATTATTCGGCCGTTTTCAGACTTTTCGGACACCCTGTATATATATACTTTTTAGATGAGGGTGGTTATGGGTTCCTGGGGTCATAGAGTGAAAAGTTATGAAGAAAATTTTCAAAAGTTGTGCCATGGTAACGACTGCAATAGGTAGTATTTCTTACGAAATCTACCTAACAAGCCAATTTTACATTTAATGCGCATGCGTAACACAATCCTCCGGGAAGAGGTGAATTTTTGAAGCAAATTGAAGAAGAAATAATTCTTAAAATTTTCAAAAGTAAAATATAGAAGAAAAGTCAGAAATTGCACGGCAAATGAAGTGCGTTTGAACTATAACGTAGCTTTAAAAATATTAAGATCTCGGTGTGTAGTATTGTGATCTTGGTACACAGTATTTCGGATACTGTATAAGCATCCGAAGTCTTTTGTGTATCTCTGTAAATACTATCTGCTTTCTATTATACAGAAGAAAACCTTTAGTAAACCTCAGCAATGTATATCAATTTCGTAAAATATGAAATGGTTTAATATAATTAAAACGCACTCCAAACGATGTTTCCTCCTTACCACTATGTATTGGAATACTTTTGTATGGCCCTGTAAATTAATAAAAAATATTCTTTGAACCACAGATTGTACAGAATGTATATTTAGTATATACTTCGTATATGCCTATCAATTTTATTATGTTCGAAAGAGACTAACATCGTTAAAATGCATTTGAAACCATTTTTTCCCATTGACCGCAATGTAACGGAATATTTTGATAGTCCCTGTAATTGAACCATAAATCCGATTTTCATAAAATTTGAAATGACTCGACAAAATTATGCAATAATTATATATTTTATATTTCAAACGATTTGATTGGATAGTTTTTGCGTTGTTATATGCGGATATATAGACGGACGGACGGTCTGAACGATGACTATGGGTGCTACGTATGTACCAGCAGTAGAGCATAGTTTGTACGACTCCGAAGGGATTACCGAAAAACTTCGTATAATCGATTTTTACTACTAAAACTCGAATTAATTTTGTCTTCACTTAATTTTAATGTTTAGCATGTTGATTTACATACATTTATAAATTAAACAAAGAAATAAAATAAACTATTCATGGTAGAAACTTTATTTTCAATAAGGTTCGCGCTAGGGTAAACAGTGTTGAATTCAGGGGGTGGCTCGGGGGAGACATTCCACCCTCGGAGCTATTAAATGCCCCCCCCGGAAATTTTGTGTTTTCAATGGTAAAAAGTGTAATTTCCCCCCCGGAGCCACAGAAATCCCTCCCGGAGAAAACTGTCTGAATTCAACACTGAGGGTGAATGTCAACATTAACATACAAAAATTTCGTAGCAATCCGAGTGTATTTACATGAGTTAGAGCGCGGCCAGACAGCCAGACAAACCAAAAGCATAAACACTTTTCAACTTTGTTGGAAAGCGTTAAAAAGGTTTGAAAATACAGTAAGCAATTTAAATGAAACACCATAAAGTAACGAAATTAGGCCGCTTTTCAAATTCCAAATATATCTCCTCACTCTCCCAGTTTTCCTCTTTTTTTTTCAAAAGTTACAATTAAAAACGCCCTTAAAATTATTAGAATTTCCTGTCTGCTAAAGGGTGCTTATTTTCGGTATTTTACGGTACACTTATTTTTTATTTTGATCATTTTATGTAATAGTGAAAAAAAAATGTCTATGGTAATTTGACATGTTATTTTATAATAGGGAGATGATCCACGATTACCGAAAAAGGACAGACATTCCGAATATAACAAGTCGGAAATTGCACTTCAAACGTAGCAAATGAAGTGCATTCGTATTATAACGAAGTTCTAAAAATATTCAGATCCAGGTATAATAGCATACAGTACTTCCGACGCAGTATAGTAGCCGAAATATTTTGTGTCTCCCTGTAAATACCATCTCTTTTCTACCGTATAGGAAGCAACTTGTAGTAAACCTCTTCAATGTTTATCAGTTTCATAAAATGCGAAATAATTTAATATAGTTAAAACGCGTCCTAAACATTGTTTCCCGTTTATCATTATGTAATAGAAAACTTTTGTGTGGCCCTGTAAATTAATAACAAATATTATTTGTACCACAGACTGTACAAAATGTATATTTTAGAATATAATTCATAGATGCATATCAATTTTATTATATTCGAAAGAGTGTAACACCGTTAAAATACACATGAAACCATTTTTTCCCATTGACCGTAATGTAATGGAATACTTTTGATTTTTCCTGTAATTTAACTATGCATCCGATTTTCACAAAATTTCAAATGACTCGATAAAATTATGCAACAATCATACATTTACAATTTCAAACGATTCAGTAAGGTAATTTTTGTTCTGTTGTATGCGGACGGATAGACGGACAGATTGAACGACGACTATTAGGTGATACGAATTTATATAATTACGAACGCACCCAAAACGAGGCTGAAGAAACTATATAAAAATTTTTAATGTTGAATTTTAACAAGTTCCAAGTTCAAGCAATGATTCTAACAATAAGCGCATATTACCCGATTTTTCACTTTTTCCATTTAAAATTAATATTTATTTAACCATTTGGAAAATGGTTGTTTCTATCGGTCGAGAACAGAGATATCTGAGGCACATCTGAATGCTTGTGATGTCCGAATTTTATTCGTTTTCTGATAGGTCTATGTTTAATGTCCAGAAATGAAATACTTATGTTGCTACGATTACAAAATAAAATAAAAATAAATAAATCATAACTCATAAACAAATTGAGATATAGTTTTCCAACAAATTGTATTTAAAAGTACATTTTTTTCTCTATACAACGATGTAAATATTGAATATGTGCGAAGTTTAGAAGTTTAAAATTTGCAGTAAAGAAAATTGTAAAATTGAAATTCCTTTTAAAATTTGTTTATGACTAGTCCAGGAATATTAATGTTTAATCATTGGTAATATATGACTATTATTATGTAAACCACGTTTTGGACATCAAAGAAAATGTTATTATTATTTTTTTAAATATAGAATTTATTTATAAGTTCAAAGTTTTAGTCTTCAAAAATATCATTTTCCATGTAATTTGTTAAATTACAATTTTTTTTTTTTTTTTTTTTTTTTTTTTTTTTGCTTAAAATTTTCATTATTTCACCACTGAATTTTAAAAATGAAAATAATATATTCAGTTTTCCATAACGTTTTACAAACTAAGCGATGCGGAAAAATCTTTCATGTGTAATAGATGATAGGGTACAATTTCAAGAACAATTGTTGCCAGAGGTTTTCGAAAATGTCTAACTTGGAGTCATGTAAATGCAAATACGCTACGATGAAGGTATTAGACGGCAATTGCACCGATAACAATCTTCAAAAGATTAGACCATGATAAGTAAATATTATTCATCTTTGGATTTTAGTATTAAGAGAGTGCTGACACATAGTTTAAAATTTGCCTTTGTTCAAAATTTCTAAGCAACGATTTCATATTTTTTCTAAAATATGAAATCGATACTTGGAAATTTTGAAAATACAGATTAAAAGATCTGCATAAGTTTTCAAAAATATCTAACTTGGAGTCATGTACTTGGAGCAAATACGCTACGATCAAGATATAAGATGGCAATTGCACCAATAAAATCTTCAAAAGATTAAAAGTGATAGGTGAATATTATCCAATTTTAGATTTTAATATTAAAAGAATGCTGACACATAGTTTAAAATTTGCCTTTGTTCAAAATTTCCAAGTATCGATGTCATATTTTAGAAAAGAAAAAAAAAAAAAAATACAGATTGCAAGATCTGCATATCCAATCAAATAATCGCTCAAGTCCGAGTCGCACTCATGAATAAAGGTTCCATACAACAAATACTTTGTATAAAGTTTAAACTGAAATTGTGTCAAGCGCGCGGGCTTGGAAAAAAGGTCGCAAGCAATATTCTATTATATAATGGCATATGCGAAAATGTCGTAATTAGATAAATATAATTACGACATTATGCGTAGCACTTATTGTCATGGTCTGTCCCATGTAACCACAGGAACCGAATGGTTGGAAAATTAGTGCATTTAATTGTTGCAGAATTTTGTCGAGTCATTTCAAATTTTATGAAAATCGAGTCAAAACTTGAAAAGCTATTAATATATACATATTTTAATTCTATTACATCATATCATTATTAATTCAATGATATCTCATAGCAGGTAAAAATTCTAGATTGCCGTGGTGATTAATTTTGATTTAAGATGAGTGATATTATTTTTGTGTTACTAAATTTAATGTATATATTCGTGTATTCATGCATTTTTATATAAGAGTGCAATAGCTATAGCACGAAGATCAAAATACTTATATAACTAGTTATAGTACTAACGTACCTCATTAACCATGCTTAGAGTACAATTTCCGACCTTTTATTTATGATCTATTGCTTCAATTGCATTATACAATAAAAATTAGTAAAATACAGGATTTAATATTTTTAGATGCGTTCGTAATTATGTAAATACATAGCAACTACAGTCGTCGTTCGGTCCGTCTGTTCACATATAACAGAGCAAAAACTACCCAACCAAATGGTTTGAAATTAAAAATATATGATTGTTGCATAATGTAGTCGAATAATTTCAAATTTTAAGAAAATCGGATGCATAGTTTAATTACAGGGACAATCAAAATAACCCGTTACATTGCGGCCAATGGGGAAAAAATAGGTTCAAATGCATTTTAATGATGTCACAATCTTTCGAACATAATAAAATGGATATGAATCTACGAAGTATATACTAAAATATATATTCTGTACCATCTGTGATGCGACGAATATTTATTATTAATTTACAGGCAGGGTTGGAAAAAAATGATGATTTTTTAAAAAAAAATCAAATAAATCGGGTTTATTTGATTTAAATCAGATTTTTTTTATTTAAATCGGATTTATTTGATTTTTTTAGAATTCTATATTTAATTACTGTATGTTTATGTTTTTACAATACATGGAGCAGTTTTTATAATAAATAACTAAAAAAGAATAAATAATACTTATAATTTATAAAAATAATATCTATAATAATAAAAAGAGAAGGATGTTTGTCTGTCAGCGCTGTTCTGAAGAGACTACTGCAAGTAGCGTTACAAAATTTGGAAGGAAGGTACTTTTTTACATGTAGTTTTGCACCTCGAAGCCCGATTTTCGATTTTTTGTTTAGATTTTTTTTAATAATTTTTTAGGCGATTTTTAGCGTTATTTTTTCGGTTTTATCCCATTAGTGAAAGGAATACGGTTTCATTCTTTTAACCCAAAATAGAAATTTTTTTTCTCTTTTCAACAAAGTTTATTCGGAATTTGTACAGCGATTTTTGAATTTTTAACGAATTTTTAATGCGATTTTTAGTGTTTTTTCTCATTTTGCGGCTATTTTTTGAGATTGACAAAAAGAAAATCATTAACACTTTTAGCCTAATGCCCTAAATTTTGTGTTTGTTACGATTTTTAGATTTTAACGATTTTTAATGCGATTTTCAATGCGATTTTTAACGTTTTTTAAAGATTTTTGCGTTTAGCATCTATTTTTTTCATAGTTGTTCTATCAAAAACTTGAGCTGTTGAGAATGCAATAAGTAGTATTTTTTTGTGAAATCTACCTAAAATGTCAAAAATTTATGTACCACTATTTTCGAATAGCAATTTCATAAACTATCTTAAATTCTTACTTAAGACCGCTACCCCCTCGAGTTATATATCACCTGATAGGTTATTTAAAAGAGTATGGTTTTGACAAAGTTTTTGAAGAATAGAGTGCTCTACCTGGTGGTGGAAAATGGAACTAATAGAACGCTATTTTTTTAAATCTATAATAATAAAGAGACAAGTTTGTGTGTGTGTCAGCGCTGTTCTGAAGAGTCTGCTGTACGTAAAGTTACAAAATGTGGAGGGAAGGTACTTTTATACATGTAGTTTTGCACCTCGAAGCCCGATTTTCAATTTTTTTGATTAGATTTTTTTTTTTTGATAATTTTTTTAGCGATTTTTAGCTTTCTTTTTGCAGTTTTATCCCATTTGTGAAAGAAATACAGTTTCATTGTTTTAACCCAATATAGCAATTTTTTTTCTCTTTTCAGCAAAGTTTATTTGGAATTTGTACAGTGATTTTTGAATTTTTAACGAATTTTTAATGCGATTTTTAGTGTTTTTTCTCATTTTGCGTTTTTTTTTTTTTTTTTTTTTTTTTTTTTTTTTTTTTTTTTGAGATTGATAAAAAGAAAACCATTTCAAACTTTTAGCCCTAAATTTTGTGTTTGTTACGAATTTTAGATTTTAACGATTTTTAATGCGATTTTCAATGTGATTTTTAACGCTTTTTCAAGATTTTTTGCGTTTAGCATCTATTTTCTTCATAGTTGTTCTATCAAAATCTTGAGCTGTTGAGAATGCAATAAGTAGGGTTTTTTTTTTTTTTTTTTCGAAATTTACCTAAAATGTCAAAAATTTAGTTACCACTATTTTCGAATAGCAGTTTCATAAAATATCTTAAATTCTTGCTTAAGACCGCTACCCCCTCGAGTAATATATCACCTGATAGGTTGTTTAACAGAGTATCGTTTTGATAAAGTTTTTGAAAAAAAGAGTGCGCTAGCTGATGGTGAAAAATGGAACTAACAGAACGCGATTTTGTTAAAATTTGGAAGTATAACAATGTGATTTATTTTAAATTTTAAAATGGTTTATAATACATGATAAAAAATGTAAACAAAGAATGGTGTGACACATTTCAAGGTGCGTGAAAGGAGGGGCGTGAACAAAATTAGGAAATGTAATAAGGAGATCTGTTTTACACTTTAAGGTAGTTTATAACGCATGTTACAATTTTTAAAGTACTTGCGATGCTCTGGAGAGACCGCTGCACGAAGTTATGTATGAAATTTTACACCTTGAAGGCCGATGTTCAGTTTTTTAAATTTAGTTCATATGTGAATTTTAGTGGGTTTCGAGGCGATTTTTCCACATTAGCGAAAGGGAAAGTGGTTTCATTCTTTCGACCTAAATTAGTGAATTTTGTTCTCTTTTCAATATAATTTATTTGGATTTCGTGCAACGATGTTTGGATTTTTAGTGAATTATTTAATGTAAATTTTGCCGCTATTATTCGACATTAGTAAAAGGAATAAATGCTTAAAACTTTCAGGCTGGTGTATTAAATTTTAGCTGTTAAGATTTATGAATTTCAGTTAATTTTAATGCGATTTTTCGAGATTTTTTGCGTTTGATGTCGGATTTTTGTCATTCATGAGATATTTCCAATTACAACGTTTTACCCTATTAGAGTAAATTTTGACCCCTGTGATTTTTTAATATTAGTGATTTTTAATGCACTTTTCAATGCAATTTTTAGAAATTTTTCGAGTTTTATGGTGATTTTTTGATATTCGGAAGTAAAAATTGATTTCAAACTTTTAATCTAATATAATTTTAGATATTTTTAACGCGATTTTTCAAGAATTGTTGTGTTCCGTGTCGATTTTTTATTATCAATAAAGGATTTCCTTTTACTACGTGATTATCCTGTCGACCAATTTCGCCAAATTATATCAATCGTGAAACAAGCCAAATTATGCAAATAGATGTAATTTTTATGTTAAATAATGAAAGAAGAGATAATTTAGAAAAACATTAATACAAATACATATAAAAATAAGAAGTAAAAACCACTTGATGACGTAACAAACATATCTAACATGTTTAATGTCAAGTGAATATGGAATTTACGATCCGCCATTATTGTAGTTTAATCTTATGGTTTGACCCAGATAGTTTCTTGGTCAACCGGATAATCAAATAGTTCAGATTTCCGATTAGAATGTTTTATCCGTTTGATGAAATTCTGATTACTGCGATTTAAAAAATAACTAGCGATATTTAGTGCATTTTTCAATGCGTTTTTAATGAACTTTTTAATGCGATTTAGTACTATTTTTTTCGATCCCCACCACAGCGGTGTTTTAACAATAAAAAATTATTTTGGTTTCAAACTTTTAGCCTAATATAGTAAATTTCACCATTTACCTTTTTTAATTTTGTCGATTTTCAATGTGATTTTTGATATATTTTGTGTTCTGTGTCGATTTTTTTGTAATTCATGTAAATAAGAATGGTTGCTACATTTTACACGACTAGAATATTTTTTTATTCACGGGATGTATTTACATTTAGCGATTTTTAATGAATTTTTCAATGGTTTTATATTGTTTTTTGAATCTCACGGCTATTTTTTGAAATTTCGAAAAGGAAATTAATTTCAAACATTTACACTTCATTTAAGAATTTTGAAATTTAGTGATTTTTTAATGCAATTTTTAGCAATGTTTTCATTATTTCTCATGCTTTGCGCCGATTTTTTCATTAAAAATAATCCAACTTCAATTTTCTAGCCCATCTCTTTTCAACGAAGTTTAGACGAAATTCGTGCAGCATTTTAAAAAATTTTCGAGGGTTTTTTTATGATTTTTAAAGTTTTTTCGCAATTCTTGCTATTTTTTGATGAACCCGGGCAACGCCGGGCAGAACAGCTAGTAAGAAATAATTAAACAGTTAAGAAAATATTATACTCTAGTTACTGATTGGTACTAAAAATTAAACATCTAGGCTTTAATCTAAAGCAATTCTATTTTTTTGTAATTGAATTGTGCATACTAAATAAGAAACAAATTTAAATATGCTGTAAATGAATAGAAAATGGTAAAATTTAAAAAACAAATTAAATACAGTAGACTCCCTCAAATCCGTAGCACTAATAGCCACAAGTCTCTAAAATCTGTGCATATTTTACAGATGTAAACAATGAAGCTTTCAGGTCAGGTATAGGGACAAAATTTGATTTTTTATTTTTATATCAATTCTATATATATTTTAATCTGTAACTTTCTTTAATATTACTAAATTCATGCTTTTCATGAAGGAAGAATAAATTTATTTCTGAAAAAATTCAAGGTATTGCTAATATCAGTGGTGATCACAATCTTTTTTCAAAATGCATTTATACACTCATCAAGCTTTTTTTATTATTGGAGTTTGGTTAAACCTGAAATAAAACTTCTTTATTTTATGATTTTGATGTGAATTAGTAATGCACCTTTATGGGGCAACTTTCATTGAATAAAAAAAATGCATCTCATCTTTATAATAAATATTTAGTTATACATTATTGATTATTTACTTCATCTTTGCTGCTTTCAATATTTTAATCATTTTTAATTATCAAAATTTTTATTTTTTTAGTTTATTACCTTACATAATTGTTTCAATGTTTTGCTATGTTATAAGCATTCATTATAATTTCAATTGCATTATTAATTACAATCAAATTACTGTTTAAAAAATGTAAATAAATAACCTATGACCAGAAATCCGCACAACCTCTGGTCCCAAGCTGTGTGGATTTGAGGGAGTCTAGTGTGTTCATTTAATGCAAGCTATTTATTAAGTGATAAAAATCACAATTAATTCAATATTTTTAAGCAAATAGGAAAAAATCAGGGATTTAATTGTTTGAACAAAAACACTAATTTAAAAGCTTTGTCTACTTCTAATTTATTATGAAGGCTTGAATGAACTAGTCCAAAAGAAGAAAATTGTCTTCCTACTCCAGCAGATAAATGCACGGCTGTTGTTATTTGGTAAATAAACTCAATTTCAATTTTCCTGATTCTCTCTTTACCTCCCATTACATAAAAGGACTTCCAGCTTCCAGCAATCATAATCTGTCATAATATCAGAAACTTTTTTCTCAAGCAATGGTGATTTTTGGAATGGGCCATTTTTTGCTTGAAAATGTACTACAGTGGTGAGAAGATTTAAAAATTCTTCTTTAATGAATGCCAAACCTTCATTATTTTCCCCTGCACTAAGTAAAATTTCATTTCGATTTAAAACAGAGAGACTTAATAAAATTCCAGCAAAATGACAGTCATTAATAGCTTATTCATATCAGAATCCCATATCTTTCTTTAAATTTTGTAATTCTATCATTATCTAATACATTTTCTAACTTTTTACCCAAAATTTTCCTTTGATATGAGCATTCATGTGATATTGCAAAAAATTGATTTAAATCAAATGATTTTTTTAAAAAAATCAGTTGATTTAAATCTAGATTTAAATCTTGATTTAAATCAGTCGATTTAAATCATGCCAACCCTGTTTACAGATCCACACAAAGTATTC